>LPNX010461759.1:1021642-1034797 GCA_001517045.1 Pseudotsuga menziesii
TAAGGGTTATGACGATGCATTCATAGAGGCTGGGGCTGATGATGCATTCATAGAAAATGAGGGTTATGCATTTGGATAAAATGAGGGTGGAGAGGCTGAGGATGTTGCAAGGGACCAAGAACAAGGTCATGCGAATTCTCGGAGAAAGGGTCAAGGTCAATGAAGGGATACTACTGAACAGGAACATGGTTGTCATCCCATAACCATTTATCCTTTAGATATACCTGCTGCTCTTCCTTGGGAAAATGAATAGGTTTCTATCACCCTTGAACAATGTACAAACCACCATAAAAAATTTAGGTATGATCTTGCTAGCTTGGAACTCCCAACAGAGAGTCGACAATGCTTGTAAATACTTTTGGAATCTCCAGGCAAGTTTATTGGTGCCTATAGAACTATTGGGCCAACAAAAGATTGTTTTATTCACTTGATGCGAATGCGGAGGAATCAGGTGATCGGTCCTGACAAGTGGTTTGATGTAGAGAAGAGGGTATCAAAAGCAGATTCCATTTCAATGTTTAATTTTAAATAAGGACCGAAGCGGAAGATGTTAAAGGTGGAATATTTCAAGCAACCCGAGATTGCACACCATTTATATGATAGATTCTTGGCTTCCTATGGTATATTTCCATGGAATGGTGAAGTGCCACATTATGTTGCGATATTTTTTTATGCGGAGTTTTTTTTAAACATGAAGCCAGATTACACAGATGTGTCCAAATTTTAAAGGGTTGGAAAAGGTAGAACTTATGAACGAGAAGGATCCTATCGCAATCAATTATTGCCTAAGCCGACACCTCGTTTGGTGGCTCAACCACATAGAGTTGTTACATTACGATCATAGATGGTGGCGCCCTCTTAGATTTGTCTAGAGGTCAAAACCATCGTAGGAGACAACTTACCATCGGCTCTAATGGCTGTTGATGTGGGCATGGATCGACATAGAGCATGTGCTCATTATTGTGTACATTCTTCTTATAAAATAGATAGTGAGTTAGATTCAATGAGCCTTGAAGATTCCAAGGCATATGAAAAACATTGTCGAGATGGATTGTTTGATTTACTCCATCGCGAGGAAGGAGGGAGGGGGGAGGTATGTGAGAACTTTTATGTTTTCCTCATAATTATTAAATCTTGTTTTGTTAGTTTATCTAAATATATAATGAACTCATTTGAATTGCTGTTCACCCAATGTTGGATGAACGTGATTTTATGGTCGACTCTAGTGTTAACCTAGGGCCATTGAAAGAGGTACATTTGCATAAATATCTATACACTTATATGTTCTTATTATTAACATGACACATTTTTTCAAGATTGAATTTTTTTTTTGTTCATAGGTTCTGATCTCGTCACCTAGGACCATGGTTATTGGGCCCCTCTCATCATCAATATTGGGATACATTCCTAGTGTCTAGCAATATTTGGAGGTAAATAACGCACCTTTGAAATGTTTTAGTAATGATTAAATGTTTTTTTAATGATTAAAAACAATTGACATTTTATTTAAATTTGAAGTAAGTTACATTTAAATTACATGTTTTAAATGTTTAAGTAATAGTATTTTAATTGTAGGTGGGTATATGTATTGTACAACCTTCCATGGCTGTGGATGTTTTAGTAATGATTAAAAACAATTGAGATTTTATTTAAATTTGAATTAAGTTACGTTTAAATTGCATGTTTTAAATGTTTAAGTAATGGTATTTTAATTGTAGGTGGGTAAATGTATTGTACAACCTTCCATGGCTGTGGATGTGGTGACCTCTTTGGGTGTTGGCCTCACCCAGGTATATTTATTCATTTTTATTATTTTAACTTCAAATTGTATTTTTATTTAAGTTTATTTACAGTATAAAATTTATATATTGAAGCTTAATTATATGTTGCATGTGTTATATAGGTCAATGGCGAGGAGAATGTGGAGAGTGATATCCATATAATGGATCTTACATAGCTATATATGTTTTTATACATGTGAACTTGTTGATTTGACATATTCCATGTCAAAACTTTAAACTTAAACTCATCAGTCTAACTTATATATTTTAAACATATATATAATTTTGGACCATTCATATATATATGGTTTTATAATTTTGGATAGTTGATATATATATAGTTTTTGGAAGTTTTTGGTTTTAAATGATTTAATTTAATTAGTATCTTAAGATGTGGTTGATGAGATATGACTTAAGGGCGCTCGCACAAAGTTGGTTCCATTTTTTGGTGCCACTTAGGAAATCAGAAACGCACTTCCAAAGTGCAAATCAAGAACGCATATGCATTATTGATGGTACGTTCGGAATAACCCGAGCCCAAACACAAGGCTAAGGTTCGTGGAAATGTATATCACATATGCGATATATCGCATATGCAATATGTAACATTACAAAACGCATATGCGATATGTAACATTACAAAACGCATATGCAATATATCGCAAGTGCAATATGTAACATTTAGAAAACGCAAGTTGTTTTCTACAATGGGTGAAAGTTTCAAATCTAAAATCAATATTGGTGATGAAAAAACCTTTTAGGTTTCTGTAAAAGGAGCTATGGAACTCTATACTAAATAAGGTATGAAAAGTGTTAAATATGTTTATTACACTCCACAATTAAAGCATAATTTATTAAGTGTTGGGATACTATGTCAAAATAATTACAAGGTAGAGTTTGATGATAGATAATGAACAATTTATGATAATTGTCAAGGAAATACGGTGTTTATAGTTGTGCCTATGTCAAAGAATCGAATGTTCCCATTGAATTTTAGATAAAATAGTATCAACCTTGCTAATATGGAATATAAAGACATAAGTTGGTTGTGGCATCTAAGGTATGGCCATTTGAATTTTCATAGTTTGAAGCTTCTAACATTAAAAGAATTAGGTTATGGTTTTCTTAAGGTTGAAGAGAACAACAAGGTTTGTGAAGGATGTGCTAAAGGAAAAAATGGAAGAGAGAAATTTCTGGAACGGAGGGCCCAATATCCACTTCATCTAGTTCACTGATATAATTTTGGTCCAATCCAGACAAAGAGTTTGGATAATTCATTGTATTTTATTAGTTTTATTGATGATTACTCACGAATGTGTTGGGTTTTTTTCTTAAGAGTAAGGGTGTTCAACATTTGATACATTCAAGAGATTTAAAGCCCTTGTGGAAAATGAAAGTTCTTACAAAATAAAGTGCATAAGTACTAACCATGGATGAGAGTTTTTCTCAAGAGGTGTTTAGAATTTTTATGATATGAATGGCATTAAAAGAAAACTCACCACTACTTATACACCTCAACAGAATGGGATAGTTAAAATGAAGAACCGTACAGTGATGGAAATGGAAAGAACTATGTTACAGACATGGGAATTAAGCAATTCCTTTTGGGGAGGTGAAGTTGCTACAACAATATACATTATCAATCAAAGTCCCACAATTGCACTTGAAATTATGACTCATTACGAATCATGGTATGACAAAAATCCTAATGTTAATCATTTCAACGTTTTTGGATTTTTATCCTATGTTCATGTAGTTGATAAAAAGAGACAAAAGTAGGATCCAAAAAGTGAACCATGCATTTTTGTGGATACAGTGAGAAAATTAAGGTTTATAGGTTGCATAATCCTCTCACCAATAACATCATTGTGTCTAGGGATGTGATTTTTTTATGAAGGGGGAGTTTACGGTCATAAAAAACACCATGTTGAGAAGTCAAAAGATGGTTTGAATAGTGATATTATTGATGATGTTAATCATGAGAAACCCATTAATGTTTTAGTTCCAAATTTTGTAAATACACCAAGGAGCCCCTCATCTAGTTCTCCAATTTCATGTACAAGTCCTACAAGGAAGGTAAGAAGCCTAAATGAAATTTATTAGAGAAGCTTGGCACACGAAGAAAATCCAAGAGGTGAGACTGTAAATGTTGCTTTATTTTCACAAGTTGATTTTGAACCATCATGTTTTGAAGAATATTATACTAATGAGTTTTCGGTGCAATATATGCAAGAAGATATAGATTAAATTCATAGGAATTATAATTGGAATCTTACAAATCTTCCACATTTTTCCCTGTCAACTCATCTTAAGTGGGAAAAAATGTCCACCATATCAAGAGGCATGAGCTTCCCAAATCAAAACTAAGGAGCCTAGAGTGTTGGGTAGGAAAATTTAATTATGCATAAACATCCAACCGTCCCAAATACAAATTAATTTGGGTGGGATGATGAAAGGCCTGCCAAACTGACCCAAAGAAAGTACTACTAGCATATAGTTGTTCCAAGCTTCATAGGAAACACAAGGAACATCCAAAATGTGCATTGGTTGAGTTGGAGGGAAACTCAACACATTTGTTGCCTAATTTGAACTCCCTTTCTTATATTTAAAGACCACGTGAAACTATTGTAGGTAGGAGGCATGTTTGAGATGGAATTGTTCTTAACTCTTAGACTATGAATTCAAAAGATTAAGGGATGATTATTAGTACAAAAATTGTTTTCCTTATCCAAAACATAATGGCACCATTGCTTCAAGGCCTTCGATAGATCTCAAAATTCTTTGTCATACGTGTTGTACTTCAGATTGGCGTTTGTCAAAGTCTTGGAATGATAGTTCGTGGGATGACCAACCCATTTGAATATGGCACTAGTAGCATAGTGTGAAGCATTTGTTTCAATCTCAAGGGGATATTGCGAATCCAAAAGGTGCAAGACCAATTTAAAATACAATGTAGTGTTTGAATTCCAAGAACTCTCATCCATTAACTTTGTTAGGAAAACACAAGTGGATTGGAGAGTTGATGTAGGGGGTATGAAATGTGAGATAAATGAGTAGTAAAATGTTGATAAAAATTTAGGCCACCGATAAATACTTTTTCAAGCAATAACAATGAGGGGATGAGCCAGTTAACAAGAGCTTGTACATTGGCAAGATGAACACCTATTCCAATTTTATCAAGAAGAAGTCCTAGATAGTGAATGGAGGTTTCCCAATATAATACTTTTTGTGAGTAACATGTTATTTTTTTGTAAGGGGACCACAAAAGAAGTATATCGCAAGTGCGATATATTGCATATGCGATATATCGCACTTCCGATATTTAAAAGTATAAAAAAAAAAAAACAGAGGCCACGAGCTCATTTTCACAGCATCGCGACACCGAAACAACGCAGGAGCGAAAAAATGGAGGAGCAAAAAACCGCAGGTGCGATTTGGGTTTTACCTTTTCAAAGTCAAGGACGAGTTCTAGGTGGAGCCGAGGTGGATTGCTCCAATGGCAGGTATTTATGCTAGTTCAATCCTTTTCATTTAACCTTCCATTTTTTTAATTTTACTCATAATTTCTATGTTTTTATAATTATTTTGAACAAATTTAAAAAAATAATTGAATGTGAACAATCAAATAATCATTCTAAGTAAATTAACTTGCAATTTTATGTTTAAATATTAACAGACAACACAAATGAACAACATAATGTGGAAAACCCACCCTCTAATAACCCACAACAACCTAACCCACAACCAAACCCACCCTCTAATAACCCACAACAACCTAACCCACAACCAAACCCAGAACCAGAGGGGGAACAAGATAGAAACACATAGATTATTGCACGCTTGGCATCATTGAGGCACCTTAGCTCATCCATTAGAGGGGGGGGTCATTTTAGAAATTCTTTAGCCAATGCCTTGGACACAATAACAAACACAATTTTTGATGCCCAAGGAGATCTGTACAACATTACCTTGTACAGAGAATCTAGGAGGTAATACTACTCCGATGGATTGACTCATAAAGACATCAAAGCCCTTAAAATTACTAAACACAAGTTATTTTCATTATTCCGGGACCCCAGCACCGGATTGGTTCCACCCACCATTCGAGCACACATTTCCATAGACTGGTGCATTGAACCAAATATAAAGGCTAATTGGATGGATCGTTGGTATATGGTCTTCGATGAAGACCCCCATGGGAATAGGGACATCCCATTTTATTTCCTTAGGAAGTTGTATGCAGAATTCATCCTAGGGAAAAATGTTAACTACTTTGATATCTTAGGCAACCAGGGTGTCGGTCATGGGATGCCCCAAGATAGGGAAGGAGCCAAGAGAGATCCAAGCTGTGTGCCATGCCCACCACGCACACCAAAAACCCCTCGGGTATACCCTCCTGCAGGTCCTGTCATTGAGTATACATAGGAGGCATTACTTAACATGGCAGAGACATTGCTTGAGCATGGGACTGATGTCCAAGGCAATGTAGAACAAGGGGATGGCACTTCTACGGCGGGCCCATCTACAGATCATAGAGGAGATGCAGAGTCTTCAGAGCGTCGAGTTACTCCACACCCTTGCACATTGTGTGGAGGCATATGCTATGGCCCTGCTTCCGACTTCCAAGATGATGGATTACTTCGCTTTGTAAGTAAAACTCATTATTTTAATATTATACTTTGTTTCATGTCAAAATCTTCAATTTTTTCACACTTTATTTCTATGTAATTATCTAACAATATTTGTGAACAAATATACAGCTGGTGTCCCATGGCACACCACAGTAGCATAGTCCGTCGATCAATGTTGAGAACATTGATGCGGCTGTCAATATTGCCTATGGGTTTGGTTCTTCACCAATAGGGGTAAGAACTATACTTGTTGATTTGTCAACTTTATTTATATATTTTTATAACTTATAGATTGTAATGTATTCAATATGTATCCTAATTTTGATACTTGACATGTTTTGTGCAGGTTGCCCAGGAAGAGAATATTGTCTCACAGCCTATTCCCTCTCATGAAGAGGTAGATTCATGCAAGATTCCTAATGTAAGATTCCTAATGTAACTTTTAAATTTGTTAGTTTATATGTTGCTCATAGATCTTTCTCCATCACCTTAAGTTGTAGTGTGTTGAGCGGCTCCATTTAGCTATGATATACTATGTGTGCAAATATACAAGATATGAAGTATAGTTGGAGGTATTTTCTTAGTATTAAAAAGATTCCATGCAAACTGGAGTATGTCCTCATTGTACATGTTGTTAGAATTAGTTTCATGGCTAACTTGGCCACATTAGGGGAGAGGATCCATTGGTGGTGCATTTCTTTACAGTAGTAATGTAGCTTAATTTTCCATATTCCCAAGCTTGTATTTCCTCCAAATTCTTACCACATATACATTGGTGTGTTATTTATCTACCATACTAGTTTTGAGCTGTGACGAATCGAAAATGATGCCATGCCAGCCACAAAGTTCCAAGTTGTCTAGTTCTAGTGTGTTTTAGTGTATTTTTTATTGGTAAAAATACTTGAAGATTGATGTGACTTAAAGAGGATGTGGCTTAAAATGATATTTCAAATTTTCAATATTCATATTATTTCAAAATGTAGAAGAAGTTTTTTTGAAAATTAATTTTAAAGACATGAAAATATTGACAATTACTTTGTACATAAAGTACTTTTATAAACCACTTATGGTAACTAGTTTTTTCAAGATTGAGTTCAACCAACACAATGACTATCTCCACTACTAACCACCCCATATCCACTAGTGTTCGCCTTGTTTCGTCACTGGCTCCTCTCCACTAGGTATTTGGAAGGACTAAAACAAAAATATTAAACTTGAAATGCTAATAAATTTATACACGAATATATTAAGTACCACTAATCCACTCTACATGTATGTTAGGATTCCAATTCGCATAGTTAAATGATGGGACACTATTGGCTTGTAGTTTGTGTAGTTTGGGAGGTATATTTTGGGCATGTGATTCTTGATTCCATTTGTGCAAATAAATCAACCCGTGTACTAATGTGACCACCAGAAACTTCAAAATAGACATAATAATGCTTGACATTTGGGGCAGTTTGATACTACACTCTTTCATTGACCATTTCCACATTGTACAATATTATATAGTTCTTCCAAAACCATCGATACCTCTTGATCCATCCTCTCTTTGGCTTCCCAGGAATCACTAACTTCAAAAAATTCTCCTTAAATTTTCCTACCCACAATCATTATTCTCAATATGGATTTCTATATCCAACTCAAGAGTCAATACCCATAGGTATTCACAAAAAATGATAAGTTGCTAATCTAAGTCTTGGAATAAAAAGGTGAACTCCCTATACCAACATGTGTTCCATCTCAAATACTTTGAGGTATATAAATGCATCAATGTGCCTATAATACCTCGAACACAACATCCACTCAAAATCTAGTTACATAATGATCCCAAGATCATCTCAAACACCTCTAGGAAGACATGTACATTAGTTCCTTCTAATCTCTTAGAACATGTCAAATACCCACAACATACAAGTGCATAGACATTTATGTCATTACATTTATAATTAAGGGTATGCAAATGCATTGCCATGCCTATAGTCCCCCTCATATCATCTCTAATATTGGTATCCAAAAAAAATGCACCAATGTGCATGTAATATTTCTAATCATCGGAAATATGTACATGCATACAAATGATGTGTTTGTCATTAGGTTAAAATTATTTCATTCTCCAATAACAAAAAGCTACGTATTTTGTTTATTTTATGCAAATAGGTCAAATGGAAGAGGGAAGGGGAGGCCCAACAAAAAAGCATTTAATATATTTCTCTGATTCATTATTTGATATGAAATTGACATATATATATATATGCTACTTTATATGCAAGCCCCTAGTGAGGCACCGGTGCATGAAGAGCACCAAACCGGCAGCCCACCATTCATGAGCCAGCAGGTATGTTTATGTAGATCGCTTTCTTTGTATGTTTGGAAAAATCATTTTGTAACTTACATATATCGCTTGGAAAAATCATTTTGTAACTTACATATATCGTTAGGAAAAATCATTTTGTAACTTACATATATCACTTTGACATATGTTACTTTATGTAGGAACCTGTTGTGACAGTGGTGCTAGAAGAGCACCAAACTGAGGTTGTTGTCAACCCACCTCTTCCCCCCAAACAGGTATGTATGTTTCACTTTCTTTGGTAGTTCATCATTTTCCTTCCAGGCAGTATATATGTCTCTGATTCACTATTTGATATGAAATTGACATATATATATATGCTACTTTATATGCAGGCCCCTAGTGAGGCACCGGTGCATGAATAGCACCAAACTGGTGGCCCACCGTTCATGAGCCAGCATGTATGTTTATGTAGATCTCTTTCTTTGTACATTTGTGTACATATCTTGATCAAGTAACATTCAATATGTATCCTTCATTTGGACATGTAAAATGTTTTATGCAGGTTGCCCATGATGAGTATATTGTTTCACAGTCTATTCCCTCTCATGCAGAGGTAGATTCGCAGACACAGGTATTATTTGAAATATGCTTTCAATTATATTTGTTGACCCTCTCCCCCCCAAGGTACATGTACATATTTGTTTACATTGGCATATATATAATATATTTATGCAGCCTGATAGTGAGCAAGTGGTGCAAGAAGAGCACCTAATCAGGGTCGCTGTCAGTGAGGCACCAGGACCCTAGATTACTTATGCACGTACAGTAAGTAGAAATGTTATTTTGGTTTCAAGGAATTTGAACAAATGTATATAGAATTTTTAAAGGTTGGTAAATTAACTTACAAATGTTGGTTTTTCTGTAGTCTCCACTGATGAGACCTATCTTTCTTGTTCAGCGATGGGGATCACCAGTGAGCAGTCACAAAAGAAAGCTCAACTTCTCCGAAGACTCTGGAAGTGGCAGCAAAACAGGGGATAAATAGAAATAATGTATAGGGGGCATGTACATAGATTTATCTTTTTGTTCATATGTGTACACACAGATGTACGTTTTGATCCACTATTTTGTATTATGGCCATGTGGCATGGCAATTTTTGTACAACATTATTGCTATATATACATATATATTTAATATAAAGCAAGGTTCAAATTTATACATGTATATATGGTTGACTTGATCTTGGAACATGATATCATGGTTGACTTGGTCTTGGAACATGATATGTGTGGATGACCAATGTGATATATAATGATATGTGTGGTTCGTGCATGTGTGCTAACTTAAAAATGAATTTCCAATCTACTTAAAAAGGAAGAATTTAAATGGCTCATCAACTTTTTAACATCATACAATTCTAACACATGTACAATAACATGTATATATATACGCTAATTTACACATAGTAACACACACTAACATACTAGATACAATTATGACATGTACACACAATTTAACATACTCTACATTACCCTATGACAAGTTAACATCATACCATAAAGCACATCTCATGAATTACCAGGTACATTACCCTACCTTGTTCCGTCTCATAAAGCACATGTCTCATGACTTGCATGATTACGCACCAAACCCTAGTTGGACATCTCATACCTTGTCTCAAGACCCTAATTCTAGACCATGCAACTTGGTGACTCATCAAATCATCAAATTTTTAACATCATACAATTCTAACATGTACTTGATAACATATATACCCTAATTTACACACAGTAACACACGCTAACATGTACTAGATACAATTCTGACATGTACACACAATTTAACATACTCTACATTACCCTACAACAAGTTAACATCATACCATAAAGCACATCTCATGACTTACCAGGTACATTACCCTACCTTGTTCCGTCTCATAAAGCACATGTCTCATGACTTGCATGATTACGCACCAAACCTTCTCATACCTTGCCTCAAGACCCTAATTCCAGACCATGCAACTTGGTGACGCATCAACTCATTAAATTTTTAACATCATACAATTCTAACACATGTACAATAACATGTATATATATACCCTAATTTACACACAGTAACACACACTAACATACTAGATACAATTCTGACATGTACACACAATTTAACATACTCTACATTACCCTAGACGACAAGTTAACATCATCCCATAAAGCACATCTCATGACTTACCAGGTACATTACCCTACCTTGTTCCGTCTCATAAAGCACATGTCTCATGACTTGCATGATTACGCACCAAACCCTAGTTGGACATCTCATACCTTATCTCAAGACCCTAATTCTAGACCATGCAACTTGGTGACTCATCAACTCATCAAATTTTTAACATCATACAATTCTAACATGTACTTGATAACATATATACCCTAATTTACACACAGTAACACACACTAACATGTACTAGATACAATTCTGACATGTACACACAATTTAACATACTCTACATTACCCTACGACAAGTTAACATCATACCATAAAGCACATATCATGACTTACCAGGTACATTACCCTACATTGTTCCATCTCATAAAGCACACGTCTCATGACTTGCATGATTACACACCAAACCCTCTCATACCTTGTCTCAAGACCCTAATTCTAGACCACGCAACTTGGTGACTCATCAACTCATTAACTTTTTAACATCATACAATTCTAACACATGTACAATAACATGTATATATATACCCTAATTTACACACAGTAACACACACTAACATACTAGATACAATTCTGACATGTACACACAATTTAACATACTCTACATTACCCTAGATGACAAGTTAACATCATACCATAAAGCACATCTCATGACTTACCAGGTACATTACCCTACCTTGTTCCGTCACATAAAGCACATCTCATGACTTACCAGGTACATTACCCTACCTTGTTCCGTCTCATAAAGCACATGTCTCATGACTTGCATGATTACGTACCAAACCCTAGTTGGACATCTCATACCTTGTCTCAAGACCCTAATTCCAGACCATGCAACTTGGTGACTCATCAACTCATCAACTTTTTAACATCATACAATTCTAACATGTACAATAACATATATACCCTAATTTACACACAATAACACACACTAACATGTACTAGATACAATTCTGACATGTACACACAATTTAACATACTCTACATTACCATGTATGACAAGTTAACATCATACCATAAAGCACATCTCATGAATTACCAGGTACATTACCCTACCTTGTTCCATCTCATAAAGCACATGTCTCATGACTTGCATGATTACGCACCAAACGCTCTCATACCCTAGTTGGATCATGCAAGTATTGGTGATCATGTGTTTGTAGTTCACTCTCCTAACTTGCATGATTACACACCAAACCCTAGTTGGATGTATCTCATACCTTGTCTTGACCCTAGTTGGAGCATGCCACAATAACATGTTTAGTTCCCAATAATGTTGTTGTGCATGTGCAAGTATTGGCACGATCTCATGTGTTTGTAGTTGACTCTCAAGCCTAACTTGCATGGTTTCTCACCAAACACTAGTTGGACATGTCTCATACCTTGTCTTGACCCTAGTTGGAGCATGTGCAAGTATTGGTGATCTCTCATGTGTTTGTAGTTGACTCTCCCGACTTGCATGATTGCACACCAAACCCTAGTTGGACATCTATGACCGTGTCTTGACCCTAGTTGGAGCATGCAAGTATTGGTGATCATGTGTTTGTAGTTCACTCTCCTAACTTGCATGATTACGCACCAAACCCTAGTTGGATGTATCTCATACCTTGTCTTGACCATAGTTGGAGCATGCCACAATAATGTTTAGTTCCCAATAATGTTGTTGTGCAAGTGCAAGTCTTGGCACGATCTCATGTTTTTGTAGTTGACTCGAGCCTAACTTGCACGATTGCTCACCAAACCCATGGTGCATGTGCAAGTATTGGTGATCTCATGTGTTTGTACAGTTGACTCTCCTGACTTGCATGATTGCTCACCAAACCCTAGTTGGACATATATGACCTTGTCTTGACCCTAGTTGGATCATGCAAGTATTGGTGATCATGTGTTTGTAGTTCACTCTCCTAACTTGCATGATTACACACCAAACCCTAGTTGGATGTATCTCATACCTTGTCTTGACCCTAGTTGGAACATGCCACAATAATGTTTAGTTCCCAATAATGTTGTTGTGCATGTGCAAGTATTGGCACGATCTCATTTGTTTGTAGTTGACTCGAGCCTAACTTGCATGATTGCTCACCAAACCCTAGTTGGACATGTCTCATACCTTGTCTTGAACCTAGTTGGAGCATGCCACAACTTGGTGACTCATGAAACCCTAGTTGGTGCATGTGCAAGTATTGGTGATCTCATGTGTTTGTAGTTGACTCTCCTGACTTGCAT
>LPNX010461759.1:1037478-1119699 GCA_001517045.1 Pseudotsuga menziesii
GATGATGATGATGATGATGCTGATGACCATGATGATGATGATGAGGATGAGTGTGATGAACGATGATGATTTTGAGGGTGATGCGGATGAGGATTATGAGGGTGATGAGGATGATGATGAGGATGATGATGACCATGATGATGATGACCATGATGATGATGATGACCATGATGATGAGGACGAGGATGGTGACGATGACCATGATGATGATGATGACCATGATGACCATGATGATGATGATGAGGATGAGGGTGATGAACGATGATGATTGTGAGGGTGATGAGGATGAGGACTATGAGGGTGATGAGGATGATGATGACCATGATGATGACCATGATGACGATAACCATGATGATTATGATGACCATGATGACCATGATGATGATGATGACCACGATGAAGATGACCATGATGATGATGATGACCATGATGACCATGATGATGATGATGATCATGATGATGATGTTGAGGATGAGGGTGTCGATGAAGATGATGATGACCATGATGATGATGATGATGATGATGATGACCATGATGATGATGATGATGAGGATGAGGGTGATGAACGATGATGATTGTGAGGGTGATGATGACCATGATGATGACCGTGATGATGATGACCATGATGATGATGATGACCATGATGACGATGACCATGATGATGATGATGACCATGATGACCATGATGAAGATGATGACAATGATGATGATGACAATGATGATGATGTTGAGGATGAGGGTGTCGATGAAGATGATGACCATGATGATGATGACAATGATGATGATGTTGAGGATGAGGGTGTCGATGAAGATGATGACCATGATGATGATGACAATGATGCATCTGATGATGATGATGATGATGATGATGATGATGAGGGTGATGAACGTGTTGATGATGAGGATGATGATTATGATGATGATGATGATGATGAGGATGTTGAGGATGTTGAGGATGAGGCTATCGATGAAGATGATCTGACCATGATGATGATGATGACCATGATGATGATGATGATGATGATGATGATGATGACCATGATGATGATGATGATGAGGATGAGGGTGTCGATGAAGATGATGATGAGGATGAGGATGAGGATGAGGGTGATGATGACCATGATGATGATGATGATGATGATGAGGGTGATGAACGTGATGATGATGAGGATGAGGATTATGATGATGATGATGATGAGGATGCTGATGATGTTGAGGATGAGGGTGTCCGTTAAGATGATGACCATGATGATGATGACAATGATGATGATGAGGAGGAGGAGGAGGAGGAGGAGGAGGACGAGGGTGATGAACGTGATGATGACGAGGATGAGGATTATGATGATGATGAGGATGCTGATGATGTTGAGGATGACAATGGTGATGATGTTGAGGATGATGATGCTGATGATGATGATCATGATGATCATGATCATGATTAGGATGAGGATGATGATGATGATGATGAGGATGAGGGTGATGATGATGATGATGATGATGAGGATGAGGGTGATGATGATGATGAGGTTGACGATGATGATGATGAGGATGAGGATGAGGATGATGACCATGATGAATTTGATGAGGATGAGGGTGATGCTGATGATGATGAGGAGGAGGATGAGGATGAGGAGGAGGAGGAGGGCATGATGACATCTGATGATGATGATGATGACCATGCTGACCATGACGATGCTGATGAGGATGAGGGTGATGATGATGATGATGAATATGAGGATGAGGGTGATGATGATGATGATGAAGCTGATGATGGTGATGGTGATGATGATGATGATGAGCAATGATGATGATGATGATGAGGAGGAGGAGGATGATTATATGATGATGATGATGAAGATGAGGATGAGGGTGATGATGATGATGATGAGGATGAGGGTGGTGATGATGATGAGGATGAGGGTGGTGAACAATGATGCGTTAGGACAAAAACAAATTAGTTTAAAATTACCTATATAGCACCATTAGAATTTACCTAGTTCAATTATGCTAGCAACATTAAAGAACATCCATGAAGTAATCTATAGTGGGAACCCACCACCCATACAACTTCGAAGTAGCTAGTGACATTGTGAATCTAGAAGCCATACCACATAAATTAGCTTTGAATGTAATTCTATGTATCGCATATGCGATATGAATAATCCATAACGCATATACGATATAACGCACATGCAGTATAGCTTATCCATATCACATATTCGTTATATCGCATATGCGATATGGATAAGCTATATCGCATATGTGTTATTTGAAAATTTAAATAATTGGCAGGATTAAGGTTTGGCATTAGGTTTGGAAGAAGCTTCAGAATACCGAACCTATTGGCTAGAGGACAAATCAACTAGGGCTATTGCTTGTCTTTTAGAACTCTATCAATATGCTCAGATTAGATCCCATGTTTTGATATGACATACACAATAGTTTTTTATGAAAATGTACGATATTGTAGAGTACGAAATGACGATTCTGAATATATAATTTTTTCCTTCAAAACTATGTTTTTTTTATTTATAATTATTTTTCTAAATGACACACGTTAGTTTTCGAAAATACATACATCGATTGTTTGTTATATAACTTTTGATTTCCATCACCATTTCCCATAAAAATTATATGGTGCACTAGATGAGATCAAGCTTTGTGATCTTATATTAAGAAATCAAGGATTTCATTAATTTTTGTCCCTAAAGTGTTGCACCCACACATAAGGTTTTACTTTCAAACTTTTCTGACTTCAATAATTAATAATAAAAAAAGTAATCCATGAAAAATTCTGAATAAATATTGTTGCACTAGGCCCATATGTCCTTTATATGTCTGCAATATTTTATCCCAAATGGACATCATTTACCTCATATATTGCTGCACCCGCACAAACATATATGTTAAGATGTGCTGAAAATTTGAAAACCCACTTTCACGGAAACTAATTTTATAATCATTTACACACATTTTCTCTGCACAAATGATATATATTATCAAAGTTGATTCAATTACCTATCTTTTCTCTTTTTACTTCATCTTCAAATAAGTTAGGGAAGTACCCCTAATTGTCACCTAAAATCAGAGTTTTCCGTTTATTCCAGTATTATGTGGCATCTAAAGTGTCCTTAAAGGAGTCCATGATTGTGCATTAGCCCTTAATTTAATTAGTATTTTTTATTTGTTTAAATTTGGTCAATCTAAGTGAACATTAATTTCTTAAAAAATACACAATACATTAAACTGATTGGTGTTGATGTTATGCATATGGATGAAGAGTTGAATATATTCCTCCACCTAGGTTGTAGAATGCATTTCTCAACATAATTGCAATGTTACAACATGTTACCGCATTGTGATTTTAGTCACATCACCAATGAAATTTTTCACAAGTGTCAAGCTTGTAGGATTTCATGGATAGAAAATTATAGTAGCCCTATCCATCAATGGATAGAGTCTTCTTGTATGGATTTATGTAATAATTATCATGGGTTTGGTATCTCTGGTTTTTCTCATGACACTCCTCCATATTTCAACATAGCACTCATCTTATATTTCTTACATCTTATTCTTTCATGTAACTTTATCTAACCACATATTTCAACATAGCACTCATCTTATATTTCTTACATCTTATTCTTTCATGTAACTTTATCTAACCACATATTTCAACATAGCACTCATCTTATATTTCTTACATCTTATTCTTTCATGTAACTTTATCTAACCACATAAATGGGGCAAGGAGGAACACTGCAATGGTTTAATTCTTGGAAAAAATTGGTAGAATAACCAATGATATACTTGTAGCATTTAGCATGTTATTTGTTCAATCTATCAAACCCTGTAGAATATTTGGGACTAATATTTTGGGCAGCCTCTAGGTATAGATTTGTGGTCATTACAGTCTCAAAATACATGATATTAAGTTATAAAATACTAGTGAAGTTTCTGTTGTATCTTTAGGAATATAGTGAATGCATCTTAAATTAAAATTTCAGGTATAATGGATGCAATATCTTAGCATGGGTTTGGTATCTTTGTTTTTTCTCTTGACACTCCTCTATATTTCAACATAGCACTCATAGACATTCCACCATATGCCATATCATTTTTTAAGTGGCTTTGTTTAATTTGATCATCAAACACGAGGGAAAATATATATGTAATTAATAAAGTGCTAGCATGACTGCATTGGTTGTATGATTACACCTATCACTTTGATGTTTCTATGCAAAGTGTTATTCGTCATCATGCAAGGGTGTTCACTTGTGAATTTTTTCACAATTTAAATAGTAGGGGATGGATTTGATATTGGAGTTTTGCTTGATATTTTGGTGCTAGCCTAGATGCTAGTGGATATGGTTAACAATTGGTAGTTGTAATGTGGAACAAGTGTATTTTATGGAGGTTCTTACAACTTATTCTTTCATGTAATTTTATCTAACAACATAAATGGGCCAAGGAGGAACACTGCAATGGTTTAATTCTAGGCAAACTTTGGTAGAATAACCAATGATATACTTGTAGCATTTAGCAAGTTATTTGTTGAATCTATCAAACCCTGTAGAATATTTGGGACAAAGATTTTTGGCAGCCTCCAGGTTTAGATTTT
This sequence comes from Pseudotsuga menziesii, assembly GCA_001517045.1. Classification (NCBI taxonomy): domain Eukaryota; kingdom Viridiplantae; phylum Streptophyta; class Pinopsida; order Pinales; family Pinaceae; genus Pseudotsuga; species Pseudotsuga menziesii. The sequence goes on from LPNX010461759.1 coordinate 1,042,097, forward strand.
TGGTCATTGTAGTCACAAAATACATGATATTAAGTTAGAAAATACTAGTGAAGATTCTGCTGTATCTTTAGGAATATAGTGAATGCATCTTAAATTAAAATTTCAGGTATAATGAATGCAATATTCTCATAAATGCATAGTCCTAAATAAATGAATACAAAGGAAATTTACCATATCTTGGTAAGTTGTATAGTTGTTGATTAGTGGCAATAGGAAAATGTTGAATATCCTTGAACCTGCATTCATACTCCAATTTTGAGCTTGATTTGGAGTAATCACTAGCAAAATGTTTAGTTACATTGGAATATTTGGATTGAAATCTAAAGCTAACCTCTGCAATTTTGGCCATTCCTTTCCTTTGTTTGTTCAGTAAATGGAAGGAACTTTTGCATGGCAACATTGGAGAAAGAGAAGTAAACCTTTTCCTATAGAAGAGGGAAGGTACTTCTACCTAATCTATGGAAATATTAGGTGATGCTCACTAGATTTATGAAGTAATGTTTTTGTTTACAAGATCAATAAAATGTGGCTAGAAGAAAAAAGAATAAATCCAAAGTGAAGGTGTATGATAAATTAATATGCTTCCTTGATCTTTGATTGTATTGAGCCACATTCCTTTGTTGTGAACATTATGATAGATCTAGATCCATAAAAAATATCTAAAGGATATCCAATCCATTTCTTAGGGAACATTGCATGATATTTATGCATTATGAGGAATTCTCTTGAGATAACATGATAATCCATTGACAACCCTTTCAATTACAATCCCTCTCACCATACATGTAATTGCGATCTTCAGTCTAAATTTTTGTTTTCATTTTGGTTGAGGATCAATGTAATTAGTATCTTAATTCATTTATGTAATTAGTATCTTACATGATGATTAAATCAGTATCTTAAGATACTAATTAGTATCTTTAATTTAATTAGATAAATGATTTAATTAATATCTTAAATGATTTTGGTTTTAAATGAATTCATTTCACAGTCCTCTTTTGTGCAAGAGACAATCAAGATTTTGAAGGGGATTAATTCTACATAGGGTTGCTTTAAATTTTAAGCTCTGCATTTCAAAATGATGTCTAGAGTATCTCTAGCATTACAGTACTCATGTGGTCCTTTCATAGTTTCAACAAAAAATTTATAGGATTTTGGTTTGTTAATATAAATCTTGTAACTGTTGTGGTTTGATAAATATGATATCTGTATAATTTTCAATAAAATGCACTTTATGAATGTTTCCAATAAAATGCACTTTACGAATTTTTTCAATAAAATGGAATTTTGGAATGATCTAGTTAGGAATGTTTTCAATGATTTAAGTATGTGGAATAATATATGATATCTGTTGAATATTCATTAAAATGCATTTTATGAATGTTTGTATGTTATGAATGTTTGTATGTTATGAATTTGTGATGTTTATATGAAATATGTTTTACTTGTCTCTAAATGATATTCAATCATTAGTAATGTTCAATATTTAATGCTCTAGTAATGTTCAATATTTAGTACTTGTGTCTAAATTTGATGGACATAAGCTCAACAATGTAAGAACTTGATATCATATTTAAGTAAAATTAATCAATTTGAAATGTACATAAGTTCAACAATCTAATCTAATAGTCTATCATATTTAAGTTTAAAAAAGGCACAGATCTCATATTTTGACAATTTCATAATGAATGTGCTTAAAAATTCATCAAAACAATATAGCTCAAAACTTATCAATAATCACTCTATTTGAGTGTCACAATTATAAAACCAATGAAGACATCCTTCATGTAAAAAGTATGTATCATGTTCAACATGATTCAAATTATAAACAAGATCTTAAAGTAATCCCGTCTTTAGTTATTCTTTCATGATCAACTTTTGACATCTTCCATCTTCTAGCTTTCAATTTTTTATTTGATTTAACTTCTATCAAATTTATGCAATATGTGCATACCAAATGACTATATTGGCGACATATGACATGAGGTTGATAGTCTTTAAAGTGAACGCCCCTTTCAATTTGATATGTTTCTTGAAAAAAATAACCTTTTAATAGAATTGACCCTCTTTCATATATAAAACCTCTGTCATCATAGTCTTCCAATAATTTCATCTTTCTCTCTGTGCATCACATCAAATAACATCTCACATTTTTATTGTTTTCTATGGGTGGAACCACAGCAAATACATTTCCTACACATAATTAAGAACATTGAATTTGTCAAAAAAAACTTCAAAATAAAAATAGAAAAATTTAGTATTTAGTATATACATAAAATTACCTTCTCTAACCAAATCGGAAATTCTATCACGATCAGTTGATATTGCAATTTCCTTTGATTCCAACTGTTCAAAGCTTGTGAGTGGGATTTTTCCTTTTTTATTAATTTCGTTGTGTTTCCAAGGTTTAACATAATTTTCACTAATGTTTTCAGAATTCTCTATTGATTCTGTGTCCTCCATGCAAATAGGACAAAATCATGTTAGCTTCCTACTATCAAATGAAAACACATTTTGGAAGGTTTTTGTTTTGATTGAGTGTAAATCTTGAGTTCCATGAATAGTGCTAGCATAATATGGAATTGATCTGTCTATATCTTGGATTCCAATATGCCAAAAAAACATGTCCAACATAAACAATTTTACATGTACATGTGAATAAAATGTTAGTAGATGAACATATTAATGTCATTTTAAGTTAAATAATTATGTTTTGAAAACAAAGTTCATACCTAGGCACATCTTTTGATTGTTGATTGTAATCATGGCTGAGATTTAAATGACACTATTGAACAACTTGATTAGCATACACAAATCGATCGACATAATGATTCATTTGATACCTTCGAAGTGCTCATTTTACACTTGCCCCGACACCATCGTGATCCCCTTTTCCATGACCTGTTTCAAAAAAATTCCAATGATGTTTCATATTTGTTTTTTTATGAAGATCACATAGCCAAAAGAATGATCGTGAAGATTTAAATTGCCCTACACATCCATCTGACCATATCCAATGTTCATTCATTACAACTTCATGTGTTTTCAATGAACCATAAATAATATAAAAAAAATGTTGTACATAATGTGTATCATACGTGTGGCCATCACTGATATAGAAATGGTATTCCTTGATCACATGTCGATTGTCATGCGTGCTTTCTATATTAGAAACATTTTGTTGATCATGTCTATATATAACCTGGACAAATATAGAAACTTGGTTAGAATGATAATATTCACTCTGTATTTCTTTTTGTGCTTCAAATGTGTAATTCTCTGAGAAATCAACCATAGAAAAAATAGTCTCCCGTGGAAAAACATCACGTGATTGTTTGAATTGCAAGTATTTCCATCATGCTCTATGTGAATGTTTTATGTATTTATAAATTTCTTTTTCAAACTTCTTCAAAAACTCTGTAACACTAATTTTATTATAAGTCTATTCTTTTGGAAAGAGCATTTGAAGAGCTTGTTGAATTATGGGAATACATGACATATTCATAGCTCTTCCAATCAACTATGATATTTGACAATGACTAATTGTTAATATCAATAGGATATTTATCTTGGAATAAAGCTAGATTTCCACAATTATCACATTTCTTTCTACCGACACATATTTTGTTGTAAAAAATCTCGTGACTATCTCTTTCACATAGAATTTCAGATATAAAAGCAAGAATTGTGGAAGGAGGTGAATTCAACCAAAATGTTTTACCAAACCGAAGGAATGTGTCATAATATAATTCAAACTCAACATGATAGCGACAATAACATGTGTCACGAATATTGATAGGTCTAACATACCATGGCTTCTATTGTACAAATGTATTGAATGACAGATTCAATTCACTATGTTCATCTTTGAATTTATTCAACAATTGTATTTGAGTCATCTCCAATATATGTTTTGAATGGATTTCATACTGATTTCAAGATATTCTGCATCGTATCATGTCTCTTGCATTTGGTGAAACACGAGAATTTGCCACCAAATATTCATGCATCATAGCTTTAACACTTTCACCGACCTTATCTTTATAGGGTTATCTACAAATAATTTCCCAACAAGCAAGCTAATCATTTGCATATATTTGTAATCGAAATTTGTTATATTTGTACAATGTTTTCCGAGAAGTTCTGATAACCTTTGTGATTTGCGTTGTCAAATGTTTCTGTCTAGTACTAGATGAAATAATTGTTTTTTGTATTATTTACGTGCAGCACAAGTATCTTTCTTTCTGTATTTTTCAATCATTTTTATTACATTGGCTATATTTTCGAACACATTTTGCTTCACATTTTAATATTTTGTCTTCTTTCAAATACCCAATAATGACCAAGCTTCCTTCAACTTCTTGGAGACTAACAATCACCTCAAAATCTGAGCTTGTGTTTCCACTGATTCTTTTTCCAGAAATTGTTCATGCATCTTTTTAGCACGATATCAGACAATACAGTCAGGTTTCATTTTTCCAAATTTTTCTTTATCAACATTTTGTAACATGTCGTCGTCAATGATGAAGCCACCTATATATATTTCAATTTCAATTTTAATTTAGAATATTTCAAATATACTTAACTTGAATCATAAAAATATGACTCATAATTATAACTATAATTACATGGTTTAAAATCTTTTAATAACCTATATATATTACCTCTATTGGATTGAATATTTGCATCGTTTTGTGATTCTTCTATGTCTTCAATGTCTTCAACATATTCAACATTTGTATCTGCATTTGGAAATTATATTAAAAAATACATCATCTACAAAAATCAGTTACTGCATTTTAAACAAATTTACAATATTTGTACATACTTGGTTCAATTTCTTCTTGAGTTTGATTTTGAACATTCATATCATCAACATTTGCAACCAAGTCTCTAGTTACATCATCATTATCGATGTCTTCAATATTTGTATTATTTTGTTTCTTTCTTTCATGGTATCTGATTTTTTGCTTTTCATTATGTAAGGTATCATCTCGAGTGTGATCACATTTCCTCTTTCACTTTTTTTTGTTGCCCATGATTATTTAATGTATACCTTCAACTTAGAATAAATTTCCCTCGAGAGAATCTTAATCATCAAAGAAAAAAAATCACCTTAAAAAATATAATAAAATAGTCATCCACCTCAAACAATATGACTACAAAAAGTAGTGATAATGGCTACAAGGAAGGTTATCAACCAAATTTGGTACTTCTAGGCGACGTGAATTATAAAAAAATTACAGTTTATTTAAATGTTATAAAAGTATAAATAACGATTATAAAGCCGTGTTCACTAAATATAAATTACGAGTTAAAAGGCCAAAATATCACTACTAAAAATTGATAACTAACCCATTTAAGGCAAGGTTATAAAAAGTAAATATGTTCATAAAATATTGCTCAAAATATTTTTTTTTAAAATGTACCATAAACTAAATTGGTGCAAAATTTTTAAGAAAAAATGTACCATAAAATATTTTCCAGAAACATCTTCCATAAAGAAAAAAAGACAACAAACTTTCAAAATAATGTTTGGTACCAAATAAAAATAGCCTTCACCTTAAAAGATAAGTTTTAAAAACACTTACCAGAAAAGAGAGCCTTCGTTCTTCTATAACTGTGTAAAATGTTGATCAAATATGTTGAGCGTTCATTAATATAAATAAAGAATTGAGATGGTGTTTCGGAAAAACGTAAAAACGTTTCAAGTTCATGTCACGAAACAATGTTTGGAAAAAACGTTTCAAGTTTTTTTTTCCGGCAGCGAAAAAAATTCCATAGAGATTTTCGGCCGAACTGTTTTCCGTCCGTTAAATCTAACTTTCGACCGAACATTTGAGTATTTTCGACTGAAACATTAATTTTTTTCGACCGAAAACCTGTAATATTTCAAAAATGGAATTCCATCCCATATTTAAGTCTTCTTCCAATTTCAGAGAGATTGGATCATATCAAATTCTTACAATTTCTCTTCACAAATAATACCATTAGTTGCATAATTCAATCTACTTTCTATAGATGCAAATTTTGTTGAAATTTGTGTGATCAACTAATTTGATTTATTATATTTCTTAGAAGGTGTGTGGATTGCTTCAAAATTTAATAGAATTCATTGAAATGAAAAATCAATAACTTCTTAAAGACATGATAAAAAAAATTGGAAAAATCATGGTGCCCAACATTGATGTGTTGTCTTCAAAATGGTATTTTTAGTTTTTTTTTTGAATTGGAAATTAGGGAAGATGTTGTGCCAAACTAAACATGTCAGTTTTATGGTCGTTTTTCAGATTGGTCCACTTCAAAAAATTCTAATAATTATTGCATGTGGTTGTTGGATACAAACTTATAGGGAGCCTTTAATGCAATCTATCTAGATCATCATAACATATTTTGTTTTTAATGAACAATAGTTGAATAATGAATAAACCGATGTCAAAAAAAATGACTATTAATCATAATTTCATTAATTAATAACATACTATCAAACACTTGCAAAAATGACATATCAAATGCCAATAAAAAAAATCTAAAAAATAATCGATAGAAAGCTAACACAATTCTCTACAACTTTTGTATTTACTACAAAATGAAATTTTAAATGCAAATCCAATTTTTCTTTGCTCGAAGTTAACAAAATTTGAAAAACAACAATGTTTTTCTCATCCCCCCCCCCTCCCCGCCCCTCCCCCCAAAAAAATAGACACCCAAATTCATGATTTCACCCAACCATGTTAAGGGTTGGTGCGGTCCAAGCCAAGTGCAATCCGTGGGTGATTTTGATGGCTCAGATGCCCCTGGTTCGTGGTAACTTAGCCGATCGAAAACCTGCTAGTCACGGTGGTTCTTCTCATTAGCCATAAAAGACAACATATTCTTTATTATATGATAATTGTTAAAATAATATAATTACATAATGCTAATCAAATTCCAGTTTTGTACTACCCATGACTAGAACCAGCATAGATCCAAATCCTAGGCTCTATCAATCATTGAGAATGATCAAATCTATCAAATCTCTCGAGGTGCAATTCTTTTCTTAAGTATTACACTCAAGAAGTTATTCAAAAAGAGGTTTGCACCTTGAGATATTTGATCCCTCTCAATGCTTGATAAAACATAGGATTTGGATCGAGGCTCATGATAAATTCATTTCCACCCTATTTAAATATATAAAAAACAAATATTTAATATGAGTTCTTTTGTTTGTATTGATATCAATAGAAAATAAACATGATTATCATGAAAAACACAAAGTCACTTTTCTTTAAAGATGATTTTGAACATAATTGTTGACTCTTATAACAATAGCTTGGGTTGGACATATTAAAACCTAACAAATATGATGAAATCGGTGGTTAGCCAATTTGGACCATTTGTGCATTATTTGTAAGAGAAATGAAAAATAAAACATCGTCAAATCAATCAACAAGATTCCAAAACTCACCTTGGATAAGTTAATAATTGAAATGTGAAATTTATTCCAACTGCTCCGCTAAAACCTCTGCCTTTGAAAGCGATGGAAGTGAACATTATAAAGGCCGATATCCTTTACATAAAGAGTTCGAAATCGAACGTTCTCTGCTTAATATATTTAAACGTTCTTCCGCTTTCAAATTCAACCCTTCGCAGGTGATCCTGACATGGACGTTGGCATCAACAAAAAGATGAAAGAGACCAAATCTTGTTTTACAGTTGATATAATAAAAGAGTCCTTTAGAGGTTGATTCTGCTTGGCAACTCATAATGAAGGTCACTTCAAGATTCAACAATGCGCTGAGGGAGAGTCTATACGTTTCTTCTTTTGTCAAACTCTATTTGTTTTAACCAATTCTTTTTGCATTCATAAAACAACTTGTGGATCATCCCAACGGGGGAGACTGTCGCGCAAACCCTAACAGTTATGTCGTAGGAACCTAAACTACTTTAAATATAACTTCTGGTTTACTTGTTTTTCTTCGTTCGTTACCCCATTTTTGTGACTTAATTCGAAGTGGTCCGCTAATAACTCTGACTTCTAAAGCGATTGATGTGAATATGATAAAGAGTTCCATTTCAAACGTTCTCTGCTTAATATAATAATAACGTTCCTCCAATCTCAAATTCGCCCCTTCGCAGTGTTACAAGACCAAATCTTGTTTCACATTTCATATAATGAAAAAGTCTTTTGAAGAGCTTGAATGCGACCGCAACTCATAATGAAGGTGACTTCAAGATTCAACAATGCACTAATGAAGGTACTATACGTTTTAACCATTTTAGTTCATAGGAAAAATCGCCGAATTTTGGGTTCAAAGCTTATACATTACCAAAGCTGACACAATTCGATCATCCCAATGGACGAAATTGTCAAAAGCTGAAACACTATCACCCGCCTACCGGTTGTAACCATCCACCCTGCGTGTTTAACGAAAATTAGAAAATTTATCTTGCAAAAGGCTTTCCAAATAAGAAAATGGACAGCTTCGACGTCTGAAGCGCCAGACATTTTACCAAATTTTTGGTGAAGATGGTGGACGCGAGGCAGAATGCCAAACTCTCATCGTATCCGATACTTTGACTCGCCATGCGGTGTCGTAATCTTCCATCTTGCGTCAGCTCTACCATCATTCAGCATTTATTTAGGTGGAGATAGTGGTCTGGAATCATGCTTGAGGTGGTTCATTATTTGGTAGAGGGCTAATCCACCTGTCTTAATGGCGAGAATTGTCTTAATGGCAAGTATCGAGATTACATTCATAATTCATATTGGCTCAACAAGAGCATACATATCACTTATAATAATTGAATATTGTGGGAAAGATAACATTAACTCCTCCCAACAACCCAAACTACAACCAATAGATAACAACCAATGGATAACAAAAATTAACTTAAAGTTGTTAAAAAATAGTTGAATATCTTTTAATAACTTTCACGCATATCTCCAATTATTGAGCTAAGTATCCATTACTTGATCAATGCTGAATAAATATCACGATGGGAAGCTGCAATGGCAAAGATGATGATTTTGGATTTTTATTAGAAAATTTTAAAAAGAGAGTCAAAAGAAAAGATAAAAAGCTCACTAGTTAGCTCACGAGATAAGAGTCTAAGAGTAAGAGGTGAGCACATTGTCTTAGCCACTCTCACAAGAGGGGTAAATAGTTTTAAAATAATATAGAGGCTGATTTTGAAAAACAAAGAAAAATAAAATCACATATTGTAAAGGTATATTACAAGAGGGGTAAATAGTTCTAAAATATCTATTAACATTAGCGTAGATCCAAATCTTAGGCTCTATCAAAGGTTGAGAGGGATCAAATCTCTCTAGGTGCAAACCTCTTTTTAGGTATTGCACTCAATGAGCTATCAACTTTGGTGTGTCCTATATATAGCCATTAATTTGATTCAAACTAAAAGATACATCTTTATAAAAACGAAATCCATTAACGCAATTATTGTTGCATCACATAAAGAGAATCCATTTTTGCTAAACTAAACTCTACAACTAACCTATAAATTTGAAAAATCAATTTAAAAAAAAAAAAAAATTAATTTTTTAAAGAGTAGGGAATATTATTTAATTTTATATTTTTTTATTAAAGTTGTTTAAAATTTGTTATTCTAAAACTAAGATATAAATTTAAAAAATCACTTTAAAAACAAAGAGTTTATTTTTTTTTAAGTAGGGGATATTATTTCTTTTTATAATTTTTATTAAAGTTGCTTAAAATTTTATATTTTTATTTTTCAAATTATGTTTAATTTTATTATAAAAAAAGGTTGTGAAACCATCTTCCAACGATCTCTTAACAGTCTCTAAGAAGACGCCACCATCAGATCCCAAAGAAACTCAAGGCACTATCTCCTATGTTAAAAGGTTCCAGTGAAGAAATTCAAGGCGTAAACACAAAAACTTCTTGAAACAAGATATGTGTTTCACGTGCCGTGATTCTTATGATATGCATTTCTCATTTTCTTTAAGGAATTCAATGTTAATAGGATAATGGTAAAGATTTACATTGAAGTTTTGAAATGGACTTTATATGCACAAGAAGTGACTTAAACAATTTTTTATTTAAGAAAATAAGTAGCATTGTAAGCTTGAAAATGCCCCTAACTTCGTTTGAGTGAGTGCTCATGTGATTTTGCCTCTTTGTAAATCACAGCCTATCCATGTTTGCAAACGTGTGGAAATAGGGAGCAATGAAACCATTGTCAAGTAATTTGCACATTTGGTTGTGAAAATTACCACCATAGTTCTCAGATTTATCAATAACTGATATGATGTCCAGGAAAAATGTTATGTGTAATACCCCATGACATTGTTTTTATTTTTATGTTTTGAAAATAATTTTTATTATGTAATGACTTATGAAACTCAAGAAAAAACTCAAATGACATTTGCACAATAAAACATTTTATACATTTATTATACAAAAGAAAATGACACTTGGAGAACTCAACTATATGAGGGGACACCAACCATGGCACTAAAGAACATGTGTAAGCAAGCTAGAGTGATTGTTACCAATCAAATCCAATCGAAAACTCAACAACCAAACAAGATCATATAACATAGGGATTTAGGGATCTGATTGGAGATTTGATTGGGATGGCATAAGACCTGGGAAAATATATTTATATGAGTGCACTGGAATAGCACGGGACACCATGTTGTGCATGGGGAAAACGATTGTTGAGTGCATGTGTTGAGTGTTTTTCTATTTTAGAAGTCATTCATGAAAACGTGTTACGGACTCGAGGATTGAGTGTCGGGAGGAAATTACTTGCTGTTCTGGTGCATGGTTGGTGATCCAGCTTGGGGGTGCAGCGGAGTAAACCATTGAGTTGTTGCCTCCTATGGTTGGGAGGAGTTGATTCTCCAAGTGTGTTTTCCCTCGATTCAAGTAAGTAGATATGATTTATTTTCTCATATACTTCAGCTTGACTTATGGTTGTTTGCGTACCAATGAAATGAATGGTAAATGGGATATTGCTAGATCTTTAAATTGTACTTTATGAAACTATGATCTATGTGTATTTGGTCGAAATCAAGTATCTAGTAGCTACAAGTTTCTTTAAATATAACGAAACCTTTTGGAACGAATCATAGAAATATTGGTTTAAATTGTTACATAGAGGTTATGTGAATGGATTGATTCTTAATTAGTCTTTCATTTAAATTGTCTTATGGTGGTTTCATCAATACTTTTTCTAAAAATTTCTTTTGCATGATCAATAAAATATTGTGACAGCTAAAACAAACTCTTTGTTTATGCTATTTTTGATTATTTAGAATTTTCTAATGTTTTGTTTATGGTGTTGTTACAATATGGTACCAGAGCATGGTTCAAACACTAGGACCATAAGCTCATTATTTTGTTTAAGAAAAATAAGTTAATATTTGTTATTTTATTGAATGCAAATTAAATCTGAAAAGTATCTCTCTATACTTGTTATTTGATTGACTGAGATTTAGATTTGGGCTCAAATCTCCTGTGTATGCATTGATCATTTAGATTGTTGGTTTTATGTGAACGTTTTAAATCCAGACCCAATTTTTTCTCTCTCTCCTTAAAACTTAGATCTAAAAAAAAGGCTTTCGACTTACGATTTCCATGGGTATATTTCCCTACGTAGTGGACATATATACATGTCAGAGTTAAAAAAGTTTGCAAACGGTTCCAGTACTATAATGGATACGTTTCACTTTCATCTAAAATCAATCTATATCAAAACTTGGTTTCAAGCGCTCTATGATTGATTTCAAGATGTTGTTAGTATCTCTTATCATCTTTCTACATTTCTCTGTTGTTCTACGATTTCAACCGCAATTAGCTTACTCTACTATTGTAGAAATCTTTCTGAGTTTCTTGCATTTTGATTCTTGTAGCCAATATTGGTGTTCTTCTTTGCTGAATAAAACAATAAATGGATGATAATCATACTGATAACTACGCCATTCTTATTGTTATTCCTGAACTAAGTGTCTTGTTTTTGTCTGCTAATTCATACTTTGTGGAGATCCCTGTGGATGTTTGAGATGAAAGCCCCTCTGGTTTTTTTTCCCACACAGCCCTTTCCTGTGAATCCTTCTCACCATTCTTTTCAAAGAAATCGAAGATAGCAGAGGTCATGTCCCATGATTTAAGATATGATAATGTTTGCGTGAATAATAAATCCATGGATTACGGATAGATTCAATGGCTTACTATTTAAGTCAGGGTTCTTGTGAACCTATTTTTTTCCTATGAGTATGTATAGGAACAAAGATAATTTACCAATATACTTGAAAGCAGTCATGAAATAGATTCGCTTGCATCTCAAGCTACGAATTTGGTTTCTTATGAAAAAAAAAATTAGTTATAGGGAAAAAGAAAAAAAAGGTCCGCTTGTAGAACCTACAGACATGGAACAACTCAACTTTATAATTCTGGTAACTCACAATAGCTTATTTGGTTAAATAATGGAAGAAAAATCCCCTTCATTGGCAGTATGATCAAATAGTTTTACTTTCTTGTTCTACCAAATCAACAAGGAGTGCATTTGTTGATCTTTTCGAATCCATAGTGGAGTTATTTGCTAGGGTTGGGTGATAGTTAACATAATAACTGCACTCCTGAGGATATAAATTTGCAGTTATCATTGTTAAAATCTAGAAAGGCCCCAATTGTAACTAATGAGCCTGATAAGTTGGATTGCACTGGCTATAAGTTTCCCATTATGTGAATACGAAAGTATCTACACTGAAACACGACTCGATGCTGCTAGAATTGTATACTACTGAAATTTTTGGCTCACCCCTGCCGAACAAATATCTATTTTTTTCTTAAGATCTGTTCTTGTGAAAATAAAAACTCGTACTATTTTGTTAAGGCCCCATCAACCCCTTTTGAAATAGCAGTGACTATAAGCTTGCCCATTTTCTGAAGTTTACTGCTAGTATTCCTTTACTGCCTTTGAATCCTCCACAGATCTTGTGGAGTGAACCAGCACTTACCTCTTTCACTATGGTGTGTTCTTTAAACCCCTGGCCATAATTTACTCCACCGTTTTAAATTGTTGATTTACCTATTTTTATTTTTATTTTCCATCTACGACTTGTAGGGTGGAAATACAGAGACCTGTTGGTAAAATGTGAAAGGTAATAAATTTTAAATTACATATTTGTTTGTTTTAGTTAATGAGTAACAAATACTTTTGTCAGGTGGGATGAAGTTTCTCCCATCTCGTAGTGATTTACCTCTATCTTTTATATATGCATGATAATTTTCAAAAATTGACAACACTAGACTCTTTTACGTTCACCTCAAGATGAAGGGAATTGCATATTTTCCTTTTTGGTTAAAACATTTGTTTTATTTTAAAATATGTATTATTCTTTTTAAGTTCATATATATATGTAAAAATAAAAAAGTGCTCATTTTATCTTATTATATGTATACCTCTTTTTGTGAAAAGAGTGTTTAAACAAGATTACCTCTTTCGTGAAAAGAGTGTTTAAATTAAATTAAGAGACACTCATCATGCATGAAAGAATTAGATTGTTAAGAAGATTTATATTTTTGATATTATATTCCTTTTATATAAATGGAGAAATGTATGTCTTGATATACATAAATGTTGCTTTTGGTATTATTCAAAAATTTAGTAAATAATTTGCACTTTAGGGTTACCTTCATTCATGTATCTATTCTTACGGGACTATATCCTATGAAGTTGATTTTAGAACATAATGATGAGTTTATATTGATTAACTGCATTTAAATGATGAATTAAAGATCTAGATCGATTAAGCGCCATATATTAATATAAATAGATATATTATTGAAGCAATACGGTGGGTGATGTAGTTGTTTTATTAAGTGTCATTATTTGTAGAATTATATATCTCGATGGAGAAATATTATGTGGTGGTTTGTTTAATATATATAAAGGAATTGATAATGGCTACATTAAGCTCGAAACATAATTGTTATTTTCTTTATATATATAAAGAATGGTGGAATAAAGTTTTAGATGGAAGCCACGATTTACTGTTTATATATATTTTGAAGAGGAAAATGAAGTTTGGAAAATAGTTTTAATGGTTATAATTATATTGGATTCAAACTGGTGAGATTTCAATATCTTTTATCGCACCTTGAATGGATAATGCATTTAATAAAAAGAACTTCTCTATTTTTGGTGAATATGGTTGTCATATTTGCGGCTTCTCAATCACCTTATTGCTTCATAATTTGAGAGTTAAAATGTATTTAGATAGCCCCTCCTTTCTTCAGGTTCCATAAAAATTTTACATATTGACAAAACTAATTTGTTATCTTATCAAACCAAGAATCTACAAAACTTGTCTGTTTCTTATCACATTACTGGAAGTGTCATTCTCTCCCATGTTGTCCCTCAGATATAAATCAATGGGGGCATATAAGATCATTAAGTTGAAGATAATAACGTTGAGCTAATACAATATTTGAGTTACTCGTAACAGGTTGGAGTGATGGCCATAGCACACGGAGTTTAAGGAATCAATTATATTTTGAGACTTGAACACTCTATAATAGTATAGTATATTCAGTGCATATAAGTTTTGGTTGTCATTCAATGACATTATGCCATGTTTGGCAGGGAGAATGAATGAATTTTGAGGTTTACATGTAGAGTAGGTTTGGCGGGTATTTTGGTTTCTCTTCTAGCATCGATACTACTACAGTCTACAACAGGGAAGGTATGCCCAGTTTAGTGAGACTAGAAAAAGATTAAAATGAATCCATAGGTGTATTAAATATAATATGATGTTTTTAGTTGTCTTATTTACTTATTATTCTCTATGCTCAATTTGTACAACTATTGCAAGCATAGTTGGTGGGTTGTCATGTTTGCTTCATACAGTCAAGGTTGTGGTCGACATTCAAAGAACTCATTGATTGGCTATCTCCATACCTCATTGAAGTTGAGATTTGTATTTAGTATGCTCTTGTCTGCATATCAGAGAAAGTGAAGACTCTCTCCAGCCAATCAATGGTAACGAGGCAAGAGGAGATGTCTTAATCAATTCAATTAATTATATTTTATGATGTCAGTTGGTTTTCATGTGAAAAAGAATAGAATTAGTCTTGCAGTATTAGAGTATAAAATTTGATAATACAATATGTTAGATAT
Organism: Pseudotsuga menziesii; assembly: GCA_001517045.1. Classification (NCBI taxonomy): domain Eukaryota; kingdom Viridiplantae; phylum Streptophyta; class Pinopsida; order Pinales; family Pinaceae; genus Pseudotsuga; species Pseudotsuga menziesii. Next base: position 1,057,244 of record LPNX010461759.1, read on the forward strand.
AAGATTGTATAGTTTGAAATTTGATGCGTAAATTCCTTTCTCATGATCAAAATTTCATTCATGATATCATAGGATCAGTGTGGACTAAGCATGTTAAAACTGACTAAAATATGTTTTATAAAACGTTCAAAATTCTGTATGTAAAAGTTTAAAGAGGTGCACAGTAGAGCAATTGGAATGCATAATTCTCCATAGAACTCATGTTATCTCTAAAAAGAATTCATTCCATTTACTTCCCTCATCTGTACAAAGAATATAACAAATAAACAGATTGGTCACTATTGGAATCAAAGCATGCCCAATCTCATAATATGTCAAGTCTTACGGTTGATTTTGGTGATGGGATATTTGGTTACCTTAAGAATATGATTTATTTCCATGATGTAAGTTCAGACCTATGTATTTTTGTTGGATAGGTTTTGATGATGCTTGAACAAGCTTGTAGATGAGTGTACAACATTACAGATTCTTTTATTTTTGGACAACTTTTATGGTGCTTGTGAGGTTTAAAATAAATAAATAAATGCCTTTAAATCTATTTTGAAGACTAATAAAGATAGATTTTATGATGCTTGTGTGGTTTTCGAAAATGTCGTTTTGTTGTATTATGATGATTGTGAGGTTTTCAAAAATGTCTTTTAGCTGTATCATGAAGACCATTTGGAAGCTAGATGGGTTGATTTAGAAATGCCAAAATTCCTTTGGCAGGTACCAAAGTCTATTTTCACAATCGATCCTACTCTTCTTCATAAAGTGCTTTTTTAGTACTAGAAAACTTAAGGCAATTTGACATGTATTGTTGGCTTCAGTTCATTTACTATGTAAATGCGTTCTTACTACATACTCTGCAAAATATTTGAATGTGTTCATACTACATACTCCGCAAAACATTTAACGACTTTGCAAAGCTTTGACACTTACGCTAAGCATGAATTTTCCAAGTGTGAAGAACATCAGCCCTAATCCAATAGAAAGAAACTCCGAGTTTATTATGTATGTGCTAATATAAAATTAATAGAATTTTAGATTTTATTGGATTGAACTCACAGAGACTATGTTTGTAGGTGTAATGATTTACTTTACGAGTATTTATTACAGACTTCATATTTGGAATGTAAATCTCAATTTTTACCCCTATTTCATTAAAATTGTACTGAATGTAAATATCGTTATTTAATCATGGTGAGGAGCTCAAGGAAAAGACCCAACCATGGATTCAACATTTTATGTATTGACAGTTAAAATCGATGATGATGGTTATCGTGCTAGCCAGGCATAGTAAAAGTTGAGACATCATGTAAATATGCAATTAATAAAAATACCCACAACTAGCTATGTCGCTGCAACGTTCCACCCAACTAGGTATGAGGTTAATAGCAGTTCGACCTAATGAACTCACCAGGGATGATTTTAAGGAAACATACTTAATTAAAAGTGTATAAATGTTAGTGGATATAACCAATTATTAAAACACCAACTATAAAATGATTGGCGATATTTTTCAAAAAATATTTAAATTTCCAAGGATTTTATATCATTTATATAATAATTTAGCGATTTTTAGGGTGAAAATTTTTACCCCATCAAAATTGGGTGAAATAGGGCTTCAAAAAATTCAAAATGGTGAATCTTTTTTGGGAGAAAAACATGGAAAAATAGCACACTGGGCTAAAATTCACCCCTAAAATTATCCCTGGAACTCGCATACGCATAGGTGTGTTCTATACTTTGTGAATCATTGACCTTTTGAAAGCAAAATTTTGTGTTTATTTTGTGTGTACATAAATAGAAATGCTTACATAAATGCATGAAGAGTGGAGTTGTACCTAAAGATAGATAATATGATATTTTTTCTTTTTACCTCCCAATATGTAAGGGTTAAATGTGGTAATAACTAGTTAAGTTTTATAACATGTAATTGGAACGGACATTGTAATAATACTTAACTAAGTTGTAGTTGGAACCTATAATGATATGAAGAAGACATAATAAGCATGTTCCTGATATTAGTAAGATATCGATATCTGCTTGGGGCGATATGTAAAATGTTTAGAATCTTCAGATAATGATTGACATGTTTATCTTCGTGTATGTGGAAGAGGAAAAAGTATGGTTACAAGAAAACATGTATGCGTTGAAGCATTGCTTGATTGCACTACCCAAAAAAATTGTCAAGGAAGTGCAACCAAATTTTAAAGTTTCCCAGGATCGGCAGAAACGTTACACAGATTTAAAATGAAATCCAAGAGAGTTCAACGTTTGGTGAGCATGTATATCTAAAGGTAAAGTCGAAGAAGAGTTCCTTGAGTTTGGGAAGGTGTTCCAAACTGGAGCCAAGGTATTGTGGATCCTTTTAAGTGTTAGCTAAGATAGGACCGGTAGCCTATCAGCTTGTACTTCCACCTAATATAAAAGTACACGATGTATTTCATGTTTCATTGTTAAAAAATATATACATGATACTACTCATATAATTGATTGGGATGTGATTCAGGTAGAACCTGAGGGCAAGTTCTAGACCGAACCTTTCTGCATCCTAGACGGGAGGGAATGTATGATCCGGAATCGAGCCATCGTCAAATAAAAGTGCAAGGGAAGCACTTCAGCCCTAAAGAGGCAACTTGGGAAATGGAGGATAAAATGTGGGAAGCATATCCCTCCATGTTCCAGAATGAGAAAGGGAGCTCATAATAAAAGCAACATCGAGGACGATGTTTAGAATAAGGGGGGGAAAAATGTAATACCTCCATGACATTGCTTTTATTTTCATGTTTTGAAAATAATTTTTGTTATGTAATGAGTTATGAAACTCAAGAAAAAACTCAAATGACATTTCCACAACAAAACATTTTATTTATTTATTTATTTATTATATAAAGAAAATGACACTTTGAGAACTCAACTACAAGGGGACACCAACCATGGCACCAAACAACATGTGTAAGCAAGCTAGAGTGATTGATACCAATCAAAGCTAATCCAAAACTCAACAACCAGACAAGATCCTAAATTATAGGGATTTAGGGATCTGATTGGAGATTTGATTGGGATGGCATAAGACTTGGGCAAAGCTATTTATATGAGTGCACTGGAATATCACGGGACGTCGTGTTGTGCATGGGGAAAACAATTGCTGAGTGCATGTGTTGAGCGTTTCTCTATTTTATAAGTCCATCGTGGAAACTTGTTATGAACTCGAGGATTGAGTGCCGCGAGGAAGTTACTTGTTGTTCTGGTGCATGGTTGGTGATCCAGCTCGGGGGTGGAGAGAAGAAAACCGTTGAGTTGCTACCTCCTATGGTTGGGAGGATTTGATTCTCCAAGTGTGTTTTTCCCTCGATTCAAGTAAGAATATCTGATTTATTTTCTCATATACTTCAGCTTGACTTATGGTTGTGTGCGTACTAATGAAATGAACAGTAAATGGGCTATTGCTAGATCTTTAAAATGTACTTTATGAAACTATGATCTATGTGTATTTGGTTGAAATCAAGTATCTAGTAGCTACAAGTTTCTTTAAATCTAACGAAACCTTTTGGAACGAATCATAGAAATATTGGTTTAAATTGTTACATAGAGGTTATATGAATGAATTGATTCTTAATTAGTCTTTCGTTTAAATTGTCTTATGGTGGTTTCATCAATACTCTTTCTAAAAATTTCTTTTGCATGATCAATAAAATATTTTGACAGCTAAAACAAACCCTTTATTTATGTTGTTTTTTATTATTTAGAATTTTCTGATGTCTTGTTTATGGGGTTGTTACATTATGGAAGTAAGAGAATTCGCTAGATTGAAGATTATAATAATATTCAACATAGATTGAAGCTATTGAAGCCAGTTTGATCATTGTTTCGAGGCACAATGACCGAACAGATCTAGATTAATAAAAATTTATAGTTTCAAGAAAATATTTACTATCAAAGGATGGTATTTACTATTTGGTACTGGCTTGACTTAGCAGCAGTGCTCAGTTCTCAGTTCTGAGACTTATACAAAATTAAATCATTATTGGTGTGAAAGTAAGTTACTCCATTTAATTTTCTTCACCTTTTGAGTGGTTGTACTTACAGGTTTCCAATTCGGAACGCATATACAGGAAAAAACACCCAGCCTTAAAACTATATATTGGTCTGGTAATTTAAATGTGTCTGTGTTTGATATTTCAAATGCTTGGTCTGGAAAAATCATGCATGGTTTTGCAATAAAAATCAATCAACTTTTTGCAATTAATCCTGTTACAGATTCCCTCTTCGGTGGTTTTCTTACCGCATATTTTTTCTTTCCTTTCTCATTTTCTTATCTTAGCTGTAGATTTTTCTTTTTATATTTGTTTTTGTTCCTTATATATATTATATTTCAAACTAAAATACATGGCCAACATATTATTCATTTTTTACAAACGTTACAAGATCTCCATCATACTCGGCAATATTATTTTTGGCCGACTTGTTACAAACATTACAACATAACGTTACAAGATCTCCCTCATACTCGGCAATATTATTTTTGGCTGACTTAATATCGACAAGGTATACAGCATAACGTTACAAGATCTCCCCCATACTGGGTTGTAGAGTGCCTCTCGACGCAATAACAAAAATGAGAAAGGTTTTATGTCAAATCTATGATTTTCCAAATTATGTGAATAATCAAGACTTAATGAATGAAGTTAGTAAAAGAGAGTTGCTTTCAAATTTTCAAAGTTTCCAAGTCTTCTTGGTTTGTTAGGTTTTATGAGGGAATATTGAAAAGTGATAGAATAATATATAATTAGGGGAAAGATCTTACATATTTTCAATTAATATTTGTAGTAATCTAGTGTATTTTAACCACTTTGATGAGTTTAGGCTTATCTTTTTATGCACGTCTTTAAAATCATTTCTTTGGGTTCCAATATTCTTCTCAAACAACATTTCTAAAGAGAAATTTGGTTTCCTAATAGGGAGACATACATAAATTTGTTGTTGTGGCACATGAATACACACATATTACAAAGCATATGTAGTACAAGCTAATGGTTCTAAATGTAGACATATCAAAATCCTATGACAATGTTGCATTGAATGGATTTACATGAGGATTAATCGAATTCAATGGTGCATTGAATGGATTTACATGATGATTAATCGAATTCAATTGTGTTTGAATGTTTCTTTTGTTGCTATGAATGTGAGTTGCATTTCTTTAATATTTATTTGAGTTTTAATAAATGGGTTAGCCACATAGTTATTCAATCTGTGTAGGGGGATCTAACAAGGTTACCCTTTCATCCTTTACTCTTTCTTTTCTTATAGTTGTCGGATGCTTGAGTATATTATTAAAGAAAGGTCACCACGATGGGAATTATAGGGGTACTAAATTTTCTAAGTTATGTCATTTGATTTATCCCTTCTTTGTTGATTCAAATATTAATGTCCAACATTGGGAAACAAATGGATATTTCAAACCTCAAATGTATTATTGCTCATTTTCTTTGTATAGCGACAACTTTGAGGTTTAACATTGAAAAGACCATCAATATATCTTATGCAACGACGTGATGGATAAGGTTTATATAGATTTGATGTTATCTTGTAAACCATCTAACCTAGAAAATTGATTTTAATACCTAAGCTTCTATCTCAAAGGTACAGACTAGAGAAAGAGATGTTAGCATTAGTTAAATACAAAAGTGGAATATAGGTTAAATATGTGCCGTAATAGTTTGTTGTCTACAACAGGCCGATTGGTACTTATAAAAACTATTTTGAAAGCACTGTTAGTATATCAGATGCCATTATTATGGATCCCTAGGATTAGTATAAAGTATGAGGTTTTGATTTGGATTTATATGGTTTTGGGGGTTGGGACAAAAAAATGTTTTCCCTGAGAAAGCTGGAATAATTTTTTTTTTTTTTTTTTTTTTTTTTTTCTGACAAAAGATAGCAGTTCCTTGATATTCAAAAAAGAACCAAAGGTGACATGTTACATCGGCAAGGACTATTAGTCAATGCATAGTGAAATGACCAATATATGAGTCAAGAAGACCAGAAATACAGGGACAATAAATATCCACTCATCACAACATAAATATAAAAGACTCACTATCCAAAACAAAGTCACTAGAGAAGATACAGAGAACCTAGATATATTATCCAAGGAAGGGCTTTGGGAAGTGTCTTTTATCAATCACATAGAGGTGATGTTCAGCAAGCTGAAAATATCAAAAGTAATCATGTTCCATACTCAAGAGGAAAGAGTAGGATAGATAGAGCAGAGCTATTATAAAATAGTTGTATAGTAGCTTCCCCAATGACTATACCTTCAAAAAATTCTATAAAGGATAGTAGGAATGAAGCCATAATGAGTCCTTCCTTGGATAAGATGTATGCCTTCTCATTATATTCCCTATAGACATGTTTGTAATCAACGTAAGAAAAGGAGGAAGAAAGTATTTTGATGTTGATGCACCAATCCTCTAAGTCTAGTATAGTGAGAGCATATATTTCTTTTGTCCAATTTATAACCACAGAAGAATATCCAAATATATGTAAACTAAGAAGCCCAATTTCTTTAGAGAAGAACAAAAGGGCCCACATAGCCAAAAGCTTTTCTTGAGTATTTGTACTTTTACCACAACCCATTTTGATATGGAAATGATGAGATTGACTTATTAATAAAAGGAGACCAACTCCTCCAATAGAGTCCCCAACAGCCCCATCAAAATAACCAACAAGGTAGGAGATGACATGCGGGCTGCCAATGTTTCTAACTTTTCCCCCCTTCATCTAAGGCACCTTGTAGGTTGATACATATTGCATGATGATGTGACTAAGATGACAAGAATATGGTAATTTCCCTTAAAAAATGTAGCAGTTTCTAGTCTTCCATAAGTTCCAAATGTAAAAAAAGGAAGGTAGGGTATGCCATCCTTTCTTCGAAGGTAGTTTACAATATTTTCCAATACTGAAGTATCATTCCATATCAAAGAGCAATCATAGGATCTACGAAGTATGATGATAGTATCCTGTACAAAAATACAGTCCACAAAGAGGTGTTTTACCGATTGAGCATTGCATTTACATAGGTTGCATCTATTGGGACCAATCCACCCCTTCTTAACCAGATTGTCCCAGGTAATTATTTTGTCTTTAATGACCAACCAAATGAAGCATTGTTTACCCATAAATCTCACGGGATTTGGATGAAGAATATGTCCTTGTTTTCCAAAAATTTGGTTGAAGAAAGAGCATCATTTAGGTTGTTGGTAGTGGGATAGGTCCACTTGATTTTGTAGATCTCTCTTCACATCGCATATAAATAGCGGAAGGAAAAATCAATTTCTATATATGTGCTTTTAAACCTCATTCATCATCACAACTATGTTACATATGTAAGAGCAGGAGCACCACTCTCTCTTTCTCTCATTTAATCTTCTTTACACATCATTTCTCTTTTGTTTGAGCGCAAGTTTTTATTCAAGGATTCTTGGAAATTTATAAATTAGGATTTATTCTCTAAGGAGGAAGGAGTTATAGTTTTGTGATAATCCTTAGGGTTGTACTTTTTAAGGAGGAAGAGAAAATGCCAGGACATCATCATAAGGGAAGGGAGGATTTAATATAGGATATTATAGGTTGTTGGTGCAACTTTTGTAGGGATAGGGGTTTCATGGTTTTCCCTTGCTACAATCAAGTTTTCAACTATATCCAAAATTGTGCCACTATTTATTTTTTATATGAAATAATTATTGTCTCCATAATTTGGTTATTACTCTTTATTGTATGTCTGGTTGGGTTGACATAGGTTAAGGAGAAAATTGTTCAGGGATTTAACATTGGTCCTTAATATAATAGGGTATATTTATTACTCTAAATTGTTTTGTAATAAAGTCAATTTCAAATCTTGTTTGTGTTTGAAAAGATTTCTCTTAAGTGTTGACACATTTTGGCATAAGTTTGATATCTCTTCTATTGCATTGCCTAATGTATTTAGGTAGATGTGAACTGATATATATATATATATATATGTATGTATGTATGTATGTATTCAGTGTAAATCTATATTTTAGTTCAACCTTAAGGCTATAAATTCTTAAGGACTAGATCTAGGAAACCCAATTGGGAGGTGAAATTCTTGAACTGCAATAAAATGTGCAATTGATGAAATTTATGTATAGTATTAGATATTTGTGGGGAAATCATACCATATGTTGGTTCTGTTGGAATTTGAAGGGGAAAATGACAGTAAGTTGAGACACTTTAAGTTTAATCCCTTTTGGTTGGAAAATTTGGACTGTGTAAATGTAATTTCTTCGAAGTGAAACTCTTTCGACAATAGTTGTATGGAATTTGCATCAATCTAGATGGCCAAAAATATTCAGTTGGAGAAATTAATAGCAACAAATTGGGTCAGAAAGTAGAAAGCTTCAAAATTCAAAGAGCTAGATTCTATTGAAGGTTATATAACAACTTTATTTGAAGCATAAGGTTTTTCATTCTTGAATGATAAATATAGAATCAAGCTTGTGGATTTGAATGCAAGGAAAACAAAGATACTATTATATGAGGAAGTTGAAGTAAGGATAAAAAAGTATAGAAGTATAGATGAAAAAGGGAGATGACAATACTAAATTTTTTCACCAACTTTCTAACCAGTGGAAAATCATTAATAGCATTTGGAATCTTAAAAAGGATGATCAAGAAGTAATTAGTAGTTTTGAATATTTGGTAGCTGAAGGGGTGAAATACTTTGGTTCTTTGTCCAAAGAAGAAATTACTTCCATCAAAGATGATGTTCAGTTAGTAGCATTATATCCTAGCTTGGTAAAAGAAGAATATAATGAAGTTCTAATGGAATTCGTGACTAAATAGGTATTAGAAAATACTATGTTGTCCCTTCAGAAGGACAAAATCCTAAGTCCGGACATAATTCCTATTGAATTTTTCATTGTAATGAAAGAGACAATTGTAGAGGATCTCTTGAAAGTTGTTGATGAAACCAGGAAAAGGGTGTTGTTTTAGGATCATTTAACTCAACATTTATCTCTCTAATTCCTAAATCAGACTGCCATAATTATTTTCTTCACTTTATAATTATTTATTTGTGCAACAACATATATAAGATTGTAGCCAACATTATTGAAAGAATACTTAAATATCTCTTTAAAACCATCATTTATGGTAAGTAATTTGGATTTTTACCTAGTAGACAAATACACAAAGTATTTGGAGCATATTAGGAGGGCTTACACTCGATTAAGTCTAAGAAGATGCGAGCAGTGTTGGTAAAAATTGACCCCTTAGAGGCCTACGGTCGGGTGAGTTTGTCGTATCTAAGAAGAATATTAACTTAGGTAGTCTTTTTCTCTCAGATCATTAGCTGTATTATGAGTTATCTCTCTTCGGTATGTATTTTCGGTCCTTATTAATGGGAAAGCATCCCCTTTCATTAGAGCTTGTAGAGGGATAAGAGAGGGATTCCCTCTGTCTCCATGTCTTTTTGTCCTTGTCATTCAAGGGGTAAGTAGAGACATAAATCATGCTAAAGCTAATGGAATAAGAGGTATTTTGAGGCCAACTCATCTTCTTTTCATGGATGTTATTTTTGTTTTTTGCAATGGTTTTTGTCAATATGGAGAAACTTTAGTCGGTTTGTTGTTACTATTTAGGAAGGCCTCGGGAATAACTGTCAATAGTAGTAAATATATGTTTTTAGGATGTGAGATGAAAACAAAAAAAAATTCTATAGGAAAATATTTGGAATAAAGGGCTTATCTTTTGAAGAAGGTCTAAAATATTTGGGTTTTAATTTAAAACCTTTATACTATGGGACCAATGAGTGTTCTTGGCTTATTAAGAAATCTGAAAAAATAATTTCTAACTAGTGCTTGAGATAGATCTCAAAATGGGGAGGGTTGATTCTCATAAATACTTTTCTCATAACTATCTGTGTTTATTAGTCAATTACTTGGAATCCTAAAAGGATCCTCAACTAATTGTCCTTGCTTATCATGAGATTCTATTGGTCAGGGAAGAATGTAAGAAAGGGTTATGAGTGGATTCAATGGAAAATGATCACAACTCCAAAAGATTGGGGTGGATGAGGGGTTAAATACCTTAATATATTCTCCAAAGAACTAGCAACAAAGATTATATGGAAGGTAATAGATGGTAAGGGGTTGTGGCTTGACATTGTGAATCACACATACATTCACCCTCTGTCACTGATTGAATGGATTAGGAAACCTAACAAGGATGATAAAAATATCTCATCCATTTGGTAAGCTACAATAAAAGCTTTTGATGTCATAGCTGATAGGTTAATTTGGAAACTGGGAAGTGGCATTAAGGTTAGGGTGGGGATTAATCCTTGGGTGGGGATCATGGAAGGGTACATCCGTCCTAAAAGGATTATCCGAAGCTGCACGAAAGGTCATTGTTTACATTGAAAAATATCAATCTCAAAAATGGTAGTGAGCAATGGAGAACTGATAGGATCAATGTGAATTTTTTGGGTTTGAGAGATGAAGAAAACGAGATATTGAACACTTTCATTGGCTAGTTGAGGAGTAATCACATTAATCTTGTTGAGTCCTATGATAAATTCATATGGGTAGGGGAAAAAAATGGATTATACATGACCAAAGGGGGATATAAATCTTTGACTAACCTGGTTTTTTAGGGACAAAGCAACAATGGTGGTAGAAAACAATTTGGTCTTTTAACTGTCAATTAAAAGGCAAAATATTCTTATGGTTCATCCTTTCTAATAAATCGTTAACCTCGGATAATTTGCAAAGAATAAATTTGTTCAGAGTCTAGCAGATGTTGTGTTTGCAAAGGGAAGGAGGAATCAAATGACCACATAGCTAATGATTACAAATTTTCATTCTTGTATGAAAGACTTTGGATATTTCAGATGAAGTTAAACAATGTTGTTCTGGGCTCTCAATAGATGATAGCTTTAAGAACTTTTGTTGTAATAGGATACTTTAAGAGTATAGATGTCTTCCTCCAATGGTTATTTGGTCAATTTAGAAGGCCGTGAACAACTTTATGCTTACCAACTTTGGTAAATATTTTATTTTTATAACCTCACCAAAATTCGTGGACTTTCCCATAATTTTAGCATAGATGAAATATTTTGGAATATTTAAAATAGTCAAAACATTTAAAATAGTTAATGTATATTTTGAAAAATATTTTTATTTTTATATAAAGTATTATATAGTTTGATAATTGTTAATAAAAATTTAAAAAACTAATTCTATTTACATTTTAAAAAATAGTTCTATAAAAATTAATAATTATGTAATTCAGATATGTAAAATAAAATAATTAGAACCATTAAATATGAAAAAGTTTGAAATGTTACTTCAATTCATTTTAAATATATATAAATTTACAAATTCATTTCTTTTTAAATATTAAATAGTAATAATTATTCCTCGCCTTACGTCACATAATTTTTGACCAGATCCAAATCCTATATATTGGGCATAAATTATAGGTTAGCAAGGAATAATTAAGGAATAAAAAATATTTGAAACATTTAAAATAGTGACAACCTTTATGGCCAACATATAATTTTCAATGGAACATAATTTGACTTGTAAGGAATAAATCAAATTGAAAGGAATAAGTTAAATTCATGATAAGGCCAAAAAATTATATGTCTTTCACAGATATAATTTTTTTGCTAACATATAATCTATGGCGAAAATATATATGCGTGTCACAAATATATATTACATTATTATTTGAAATGCAACTTAAATTCACAGGGTTATTATTATTTAATATTTAAAAAAAATGTAAAGTGCATTTTTTTTTTCAATAGATTTAAGTGTACGATGTATTAATATTAATGTAAAAATGTAAAAAATCCAGTGCAGATGTTATAGCTGTATAAATTTTAGTTTAGGTGTTAATGTATAGATGCATAGATTTCAGTGTAAATTTTATGGATGCATAAATGCTAGTCTATATTTCAAGGCTACATACATTTCAGTGTAGTTGTTAATGCATAGACACAGAGATTTCATGGATGCACAAATTTTAGTATAGATTTTAAAACACCATTTTTTATAAAGAGTATTAACTAAAAATGGAAGATGCGCATGCGGAAGATGTTATGAGACAAACACAAGAAGAAGAAAAACGAAATACAGAATAACATAGAGGATATCAAGAAATAAAATCTAACGAAATTACAACAAAAGACTGAGAAGAAAAAATAAAACAAAATGCAAATCGATATAAAGAATATTGAAAAAGAAACGTAGATGAAATGACAACAAAGAAACGTGAAGCAGAAAGGAAACAAAAATTAGAACAACAAAAAGAGTATCAAAAAAGAAAGTTATGAATTAATAGCAAAAGAACAAGAAGAACAAACAAAATGAAATGTTGACCAACAAAGAGCATATTGAGAAGGAAAGTTGAAGCAATTAGAAGAAGAAAGAAATCAAATTGTAGAACAATAAAGAAATCAGATTGTAGAACACGGAGAAAAGATTCAACGAATATACCCATAGAACCAAATGCATAAAATGTGCAACTTATAACAATAATTGAGCGACGTGATGCTAACATGGTCCAATTTGAAGGAGTTCCAATCGTTAATATGGTACTAAAAAGGAAGATTCAAATTAAGTATAATATGCAGTTACCATCTTAAGAAACATATACTAATCGTAAAAAATTTAGTGACCAAATTGATCAATTAGTAAAAGTTCAAGTGTGTCATGTCTGCGAGAAGGGATATTCTAGAATATGATGTAAAATATATTTCCATGAATTTATTCTTACAAAGTTGTTGTGTTTGTTTTCCAATTTAACAATTTACTCAATCCTTAATAATTATTAGTTACATTATGATAATCCCCATAATTGAATCTATGTATTCCACTCAACCTATCCCTTAACCTATTGTCTCTATTTTTTAATATAACAATTTCCTCAATCCTTAATCATTATTACTTACATTATGATCATCCTCACAGTTGTATCTATGTATTCCATTAAACATATTCTTTATTGTATATATCTATGATGTAGAATAGTTGGTGGTGGGGTATGGTTAAGACACCGACTAAGCGAAAAGGTCGCCTGTTCAAATCCCATGGATACCAAAAATCCAACCATGTTAAGGGTTGGTGCGGTCCAGGCCGGGTGTGATCCCTAGGTGATTTTGACGGCTTAGATGCCCCTAGTTTGTGGTAACTTAGCCAATGGAAAACCTGCTAGTCATGGGGTTCTTCCCATTAGCCATAAAAGAAAACATATTATTTATTATATGATAATCATTAAAATAATATAATTACATAATGCTGATCAAATTCCAGTTATGTACTACCCATGACTACAACCAGCATAGATCCAAATCCTAGGCTCTATCAAGCATTGAGAATGATCAAATCTATCAAATCTTTCGAGGTGCAATTCTTTTCTTAAGTATTAAACTCAAAAAGTTATTCGAAAAGAGGTTTGCACCTCGAGAGATTTGATCCCTCTCAATGCTTGATAGAACCTAGGATTTGAATCTAAGCTCATAATAAATTCATTTCCACCTTATTTAAATATAAAAAAAAAAATGAGACAAAAAATTTAATATGATTTCTTTTATTTGTATTGATATGAATAGAAAATAAACATGATTATCATGAAAAACACAAGCTCACTTTTCATGATTATGAACATAATTGTTGACTCTTATAAAAATAGCTTGGGTTGGACATATTAAAACCTAACAAACATGATGAAATCGGTGGTTAGCAAACTTGTAACATGTCATTTGTAAGAGAAATTGAAAATAAAACATCATTAAATCAATCAACGAGATTCCAAACCCACCTTGGATAAGTTAATTAGCGAGCTTTTCCTTTCACTTTGATAATTGAAATGTGAAATTTATTCCAACTGCTCCGCTAAAACCTCCGCCTTTGAAACCGATTAAAGTGAACATTATAATGGTCGATATCCTTTAGATAAAGAGTTCGAAATCGAACGTTCTATGCTTAATATAAAAACGTTCTTCCACTTTCAAATTCAACCCTTCAATGGTGTTTCTGACATGGACGTTGGCCACAAAAAGAAGAAAGAGACCAAATCTTATGTTACAGTTTTTCTTTTCTTTTTTTAATTAAGGGAATAGTAACTTTTTAAGAGTATATCCAGCAACCTGCAAGCCAGATATATCAATAACTTGTGACTTAGCAGAGGCCCGTCTCCATCGCTTACTTTTCAAACCTTGTCACAACATGCCAAATAAGCAACCTACCCTGCCAAATCTTGTTTTACAATTGATATAATAAAAAAATATTTCAAGGGTTGACTCTGCTTGGCCAATCATAATGAAGGTCACTTCAAGATTCAACAATGCACTTAGGGAGGGTCTATACGTTTCTTCTTTTGTCAAACACTATTTGTTTAACAATTCTTTTTGCATTCATAAAACAATTTGTACCTTAAAGTCTTCATTAACTATTCTTTTTGCGTTCATGAAACAATTTATTCGCAAAGTCTTCAAAAGCTTTGGGAGACAATATATCTCACGGAAGCTTACACGATTGGATCATCCCAACGGGGGCGATTGTCCGGCATACTACTTTAAATATAACATCTTTCAATCAAACATTATTAGTAATTCTCACTGTACCTTTCTTAAACGTCTGGTTTACTAGTTTTTCTTCGTTCGTTACCCCATTTTTGTAACTTTATTCGAAGTGGTACTCTAATGTCTCTGACTTCTAAAGCGATCGATGTGAATATTATAAAGAGTTCCAATTCAAACGTTCTCTGCTTAATATAATAATAACGTTGCTCCAGTCTCAAACTCGACCCTTCGCAGCTGTTATAAGAGCTGAGCAAATCTTGTTTCACATTTGATTTAATGGAAAAGTCTTTTGAAGAGTTGAATGTGATAGGCAACTCATATGAAGGTCACTTCAAGATTCAACAATGCACTTATGGAGCTACTATACGTCTTTACCATTTTAGTTGGTAGGAAAAATCGCCGAATTTTGGGGTCAAAGTTTATACCCTGCCAAAGCTCACACTATTCGCTCATCCCAATGGACGAAATTGTCAAAAGCTGAAACACTACCTTCGGCCTACAGGTGGTAACATCATCGACCCTATGTGTTTAACGAAAATTAGAAACCTCACTGCTACCAGGGATTTATCTTTCAAAAGGCTTTCCAAATTAGAAAATTGACAGTTTCGTCTGAAGCGCCGGACATTTTACCAAATTTTTAGTGAAGATGGTGGACACGAGGCGGAATGCCAAACTCTCATGGTATCCCAGGCTTTGACTGCCCTTGCCATGCGTTAGGCTTTGACTGGCACCCCTTCCTTGTGCGCCTGTAGTATCTTTCCATGATTAGTCTCATTACTTTGGTATCCATTACGAAGCTCAATCATACTTATGTGTAATATAAGGGAGATGGAGTTTGATCTCGGCGTCGTTTTCTACTCCCGATATCCTATTCTTTTAATGTCAGTTTGGGATTGCTTCGAAAAGAATACGATGGGATTTCTTTCTTCGATGGGATTTTTTATTATCTACTCGACTTCCACAATGTCTGTATATCAATACAAGTGCTTGATAACAAAAAACTAACTTAAAGTTGTTAAAAAAGTTGGATGTCTTTAAATAGACCTCCACTAATTCGGGAGGTTTACAGTTTATTGAGTAATTTAAAATGACCTAAATATCGATTACTTGGTCAATGGTAGATGAGAAGGCTTAGAAGAAAGGAAAAATAAACTGCAATCCAGTACAAAGATGATGATTGTAGAATTTTATTAAAAAATTTTAATACGAGAGAGTTAAGAAAATATATTAGTATAGATATATTTTAAAGGTAACTTTATCAAGGGAGGAGAGATCAAATCTCATGAGGTGTAAACCCTTTTTTAGAGTGCAAATGCACAGGAAGGGTTTGCATCTCTAGAGATTTGATCCCTCTCGGAGGTTGGTAGAGCCACCTTTAAGATGGATATATGTTGGTTGCAGTAGTGGAAGTGGCTGCATGGAGAGAGTAGAAAACAATATGAGAATAATAACAAAGTAATAAAATGCAAATATTTATCTATGTCAATAAAAAGTTGAATAATAACACATAAGAAATGTTTGCTCATTAAGAAGTTGTATAATAATGAAGTGAAATGATAAAGATATTAAACCCACAAATTTTTTGGTATACTCAAATGGGATACACTTTGGATATTTTTATATTTAAACATATATCAATGTCAATAAGAAGTTCAATAATAACACATAAAGAATAACATATCTATTACAGAGTAGGTGATCTTAATCTTTCTTCTTCAACTTTTCTTATAGATACACTTGCACAGTTTCTATTTGTTGCCAATTAGAGTGATCATGTAATATGTAAAGTAGGTATTGTATTTTTTTTCCATGCATTGGCATACACTTTGGATATTTAAGCCTTCGATAATTATTTATTTACCATATATTTTTTAATTAAAGTTTATTAATCATATCTACTAATTCATGGAAGCCTAGCCAAGTGCAGAATTTAAACATATGTTTGAATCAAGTTTATTTATTTACCAAATGCCTTGTAAATACATAAACTATTTACAATCCATTTTATTATTATTTTGATAAATGTTTGGTTTATTTTGGTATATATATACTAAAAATTTGATTGGCTTATCAAGCCCACATATTTTTATTATTTATTTAGGATCTATTTCTTTGATTAAATTGATTAATGTTTGATTTATTTGGGTATATATATAGTTAAAAATTAATTAGCTTATCAAGCTCATGTATTTTTATTATGGTTTGATATTTATTTTATTTTTATCAAAACCACCAATTTTTGGGTATATTCAAATTATTGGGATACATTTTGGATATTTGGATATTTAAACATATATCAATGTCAATAAGAAGTTGAATAATAACACAAAGGAATGTTTAGTCACCAAGAAGTTGTATAGTAATGAAGTGAAATGATAAACATATCAAATAACATATATATTTCAGAGTAAGTGATCTTAATCTTTATTCTTCAACTTTTCTATTAGATACACTTGCACACTTTTCTATTTGTTGGAAATAAGAATGATCATGTAATCTATAGAGTATGTATTGCATTTTTCTTCCATGCATTGGCATACAATTTGGATATTTTGATATTTAAGCCTTGGATAATTTATTTACCATATATTTCTTTTTTTAAAATAAATTCTATTAATGATATCTCTTAATTCATGGAATCTTAGACCTATGGAAAGTGTGGAATTCAAACATCTGTGTTAATCAATTTTATTTATTTACCAAGCCCTTGGTAAATAAATAAACTATTTGGGGTCTATTTCTTTCATTAATTTGATAAATTTTTGGTTTATTTTGGTATATATATACTCAAAATTAATTAGTAGACCAAATTTTTTTTGTACTCAAATTATTGGCATACAATTTGGTATATTCAATGCAAATATTTATCTATGCCAATAAGAAGATGAATAATAACACATAATTGATGTTTAATCATTAAAAAAATGTATAATAATGAAGTAAAATGATAAATATATCAAATAAAATATATATTATAGAGCAAGTGATCTTAATATTTCTTCTTCATCTTTTCTATTAGATGCACCTGCACACTTTTCTACTTTTCTATTTGTTGGAAATTAGAGTGATCATATGCAGAGTAGGTATTATATTTTTCTTTCATGCATTGGCATACAGTTTGGATATTTAGATATTTAAGCTGTAGATAATTTATTTACGATCTATTTATTTCGTTTTAAATAAATTATATTAATCATATCTCTTAATTCATGAAAGATTATACCTATGAGCAACATGGAACTTAAACATATGTTTGAATCAAGTTTATTTATTTACCAAGAGCTTGGTAAATAAATAAACAGTTTAAGATATATTTATTGGAACAATTTAATAAATATTTGGTTTATTTTTGTATATATATATATATACTCAAAAGTTAATTCCCTTATCAAGCTGAAATATTTTTATTATTTATTTACTATCTATTTCTTTGATTAATTTCACAAATTATTGGTTTATTTTGGTATATATATATATATATTAGCTTCTCAAGCCTACATATTTTTATTATGTTTTGATATTTATTTTATTTTTATTAATCCCAAAAATGTTTGGTATATTCAAATTATTGCCCCATGATTTGGATATTTGGATATTTAAAAATATATCAATGTCAATAAGAAGTTTTTTTTTTTTTCGTAAATAAAACTTGCATTACTATACAGAAGCCAAATTACAGAGCAAAATACAACTAAATCCGCCCCAAAAACATTGAGGCCTTAGTCCATTCCAGTGGAGCCCAGGGCGGGACTTGACCTGATATGTTTTGCCAAAAAAATACAGAGTTTTTCCAAAGACTGCTGCTCCCCCTTTTACAACTATTCCTACTATAATTCCTGGTGCAGTTACATTGCTTCCCCACCCACATCAAAATGGACATATTAAAGGTCTTGTCTCCACGAGGAGCCCTATTGACAGCATGGTTCCTATTAACATAAGGACTACGACTATCTAAGCTATATAACACCGGAAACACATAGACAGAAAAGGAAACCTGGAAAAAGAAAAGACTGAGGAGTGAAATCATATCCGACCAGGAGGAAGGGAGCTCCAGCGAGGAACTACAGCCGAGGGGATCACTGCAGCTGATTGTTGGGAGCCAGTCGCGAGAGCCGACATTGTTTGCATGGGGCCAGCCATGTTCCGGCAATCCAGAGGTCTGCCTTCTTCCGCCATACCACTTCTAATGATCCTCTCCCGAGGTCTAGCTGTCTCCATGGCCCAACGGTCAACAGGGTGAAACGGGAAACCTAATCGGGCCACAAGGATGTCAAGCTTCTGGTGCATTGTGTCGCAGTCAAAATTGTGCTCCTTCCATAAGGGCATAGGTTCCGAATCGCCATCTCTCTTGGCTTCTTGCATCGTCGCGGAATGCCCCACCAGTCGGACAGATCCCCAATAAGTCATAAGCATACGATCGTATGCTGAGGCATGGCCAACAGTGTTACTAGGGTCCAGTACCCATTCTACCACCTTTGCATGAAGATTCTCCCGTGGTATGGATTTCGCCTCAACCCACAGCCCGTCGACCACCCTTTCAACCTCGATCCGGATAATGAGCGAAACGTGCTCCTTATAGAGATCAGCCTCCTCCTGATCCTAGAACTGAGCATGGGTGGTTTGCCTCATCTAACATTTGAGAGATTTGCCTTTAACAGAAGATAAGCCAGACGCCTCCCCCGAGCCATCCCCCCTCCTGAATTATCATTTGGGAGCCATTAAGAGAGACTGTGAAAACAGGAAGGGCAATAGGAGATGAAGCTAAGGCACTTGAACAAAACCAAACTCCAAGGCACAGTGAAAGAAGAAGGCAAGATACTCAATCCTACCCTCTCTAAAACTGAACTCCTTATAGCAGATATCGCAATATTCAGAATAAAACATATGAGCGCTCGTGGGAGCGCTCCCATCCCTGACCTTATCTTGCATCATTCCCATCATGAGAACGAGAGCCTTCATCTTATGGTGATAATGGACCTCATCCAGTCGAAGGTCCCTTCGCCCAGAGCCAAGCATGGCAGAACCGGTGGCATGAAATGAAATAATGGAGCAGTACAACCACTAGAACCGGTGGGCATTTAAACCATTGAGCCCACTCCACATTAGCTTGGCCACGTGTAGGCGTGCTCGCGCCTCCTAAATCCATTTTTCCTTCCATCTGTCTGATCAGCCATCTGTATTTTCCTGGTGACATCCCTAGCAGCCAGGTGATGACACTGTTGGGCCCATTCATCCTCGCCAAAGACTTCTTGCCTATCTCGTCGGAGGCCAAATCCGCACTCCATGCCATCATTCACCAATCGGTCAGCAGCCTTGTTGGCCTCCCTTCTGACATGGTGAAAACAATGTCAATAAGAAGTTGAATAATAACGCAAAAGAATCTTTAGTCATTAAGAAGTTGTATAGTAATAAAGTGATTGATAAAGATATCAAATAACATATATATTATAGGGTAAGTGATCTTAATCTTTCTTCTTCATCTTTTCTATTAGATAGACATCCACACTTTTATCTTTCTTGTCAATTAGAGTGATCATGTAATATGTACAGTAGGTATTGTATTTTTATTCCATGCATTGTTAGATTCTCAGAGACAAATTACACAAATTATACATGAAAAAAAATCATTAGAACACCAGAATTAATGTGGTAAAACCCCATAAGGGAAAACATCCACGCTGGAAATGTATTGAAGCTCATTAATGAAGAAGGATATATTACATGATGGGCCTCAACCTCTCATGCTACTTATTACATCACGTATCCCAACCATGCAGTATATACTTCGTGAAAAAAGTTACATGAGTAAACCGTTGCCAGTTATTCCTGTTATGAGAAACTTCTCATAAACACATTTGTTTAATTTTCATTTAACAATCTCCACCTTGACAACAAAATTTACTAATCATTTTCCCAAAACTATTTATGACATTTTTTCAAACCAAGATAATCTACACACCATCATAACTTCTCTAACAGTATTGGTTTTGTGACTATATCTACACAATTTTCTTGAGTATGAACCTTTTTTCAGATCTACTCCACCTTTAGTAATGGTTTGTCTAACAAAATGCTATTTTGTACATCAATATGTTTAGTCTTACTTTTATAAACAAGATTTGTAGCAAAATGTATAGCACTTTGATTGTCACAGAAGATAGGAATGTTGTTCTGCAACCTTTCAATTTCTCTAAGCAGACGTCTTATCCAAATCGCCTCTTTGCAAGCATGTGAGAAAACAATGTATTCAAACTTTGTAGTGGATAAAGCAACTATTTTATGAAGATTTGACATCCAAATTATATCTCCACCAGCAAGAGTAAATCCATAAACTAAAGTAGACCTTATCTTTTCCAAATCATCGATGAAATCTAAATCAACAAAACTGCATACAAAATCACTGTTATTATTAAAGGTGATACAATAGTCACGTGTGCCTCTTAGGCACTTAAACACCCATTTCACTACATTCCAATGTTCTTTTCCTGGATTTTTCATGTACTTACTAACAACACCTACTCCATGTGAAATATCAGGTATAATACACACCATTGAATACATTAAACATCCTACTATATTGGCATATTCTAGATGAGACATATAATCCTTTCCTTCAACACTACTAGGACATAAAACCTAAAGAAAGCTTAAAATGTGAATATAAGGGAACATTCACATGGTTTTCTTTAATCATTTTGAATATTACAAGTATTTACTCAACATACTTTTGTTATAGCTGATTTTACCACTCCAGGTGAATCACACTTGTATGGCCTTCCCCTGTCCCTCTACAGACTCCTTAGACCCCCTGGACCATTTTTTGTCCTTTGATGTTTCCTTGACCATCCCTAAAAACATGTGAAAATTCATATACGTGACTTTTAAACCCTCAATCGTGTATATACGTGGGTTTGACCTCTAAAACTGCGTACATCGGGATGTGTACAAAATCCAAATCCTTTTGGAGTTTTCCTTAACATGGATCCGACTCACTTGACTCCTGGCCTTCCCTATGCCTTGAGATCGCTCAGATTCGACCTTTCATTACACCTTTGAAAAGCTATATAAGGAACTCTATGGTACATCGAAGGAATATGAGAGAATTAAGAGCAAAGAAACTATAGTCCATTGTTTCCGAAACTTGTGCTTGAGTCTGCATCCCTTTGTCCCTTGGAGCACTTTGTGTTCTTCCCAAGCTCGCCTTTTGCTTGTGAGCTTGCTATCGAGAGATGGAGGATTGAGGTGGTGGAGGCCCAAGTGGGGGATTCAGTTTCTCCGATTCGCAGATGTGCCGACAGAGATTGTATTCATTGTAATCTCTGAGTTTATATTAATAGAAATGTCTTTTCTTGTCCAATAATGTATGTTTGAATGAATATTTCATCCATGGGTGATTTCAAATGTTTATACATTGTTGATTATATATGCTAGAATAGATCTAACACCAATATATATATTATGCTTGTATTGTTTACGTGTTGTTGAGGAAGTAATCTATCAATTCAAGCTGAAGTTGGAAAGCTCAACAGGGATCTACTTCAACCATCCAGAATAAGGTACGAGGTATGATCCTTTAGTGTTAGATATTTAATTTCTATTGGGTATTGGAAGGGATTGATTTCTGGAGTCAAGCTATCTGTCATGGTACCCCAAGCCATAGGAATTGGCGACTCTGCTGGGGAGTTCCTAGTAGTTGTCCTTTGGGGGTTTTCTATAGTCATTCAATGACTTTGAATTGCTCTTTTTCTCTTGTTTCTGTGTCGGGTCTGGGGGCATGTTTGCCTGGTAGTTTCTGATTGGTGTGAAGTTTGTCTCAGCTTGCCTGTTTACCTTTTTTTTGTCTCAACTTGCTTTTTTACCTTTGTTTTATGCACCTTTCTTCCTGTACACGAGTTTTGAACTTATAGTCGCGTATATACGTGGGTTTCTCTGCTATTTCTATGTACACACGTGGGTTTACTGCGAATAGTCACGTATGCCTTGAGTTTTGCCTTTTAGAGGGAGTTGAATCGTTGTTGGGTGAATTTTGATGATTGCTAAGTCTCCTTTGATACTGCCAGAGTTTGTATACACATCTGTTTCTGACCAGAGACATTTTTTTTAGGGTAAATTTCTTTTTTAAGAATGTTCTTGTCATTGCATTTTCAATTTTTTGTTTTGGGATTAGTGCATTAGACTTCTTTTACCTTAGTGCTTTGCTTGAGTACTGCTTGAGTGTGCTTGCAGAGTCTGGGGGTTGTAGAATCATTCTTTTGCTTTTTATATCTCATTTTATTTCAAAAAATACAAAAATATTTGCTTATCATCATGCATTGCATTTTGCATTTTGCATAGTACTTGCACTAGATTTGCTTTGGATTATTAGTCAGGATTTCATATAGGAAAGCTTGCATTTATCATTTGAAGAAAATTGTGCATTTCACATAGTAGCATACCCTATTTTCATGGACACAATGCATTTGCATTGATTATTAGGTGTGCATTTTACTTCATGTTGTGTCATAACACCATTAGTTGCACGGCCATATCCCTCTTTTGAGTAATAAAGCCAATTAAAATCAACGCTTAATTAAAATGAACTACACTATTTTATTTGATAGGGTTCACCAACAAGGCTAGGTTTTAGGGTCTTAGAATAGTTCATTGTGAGTAAATTCTCCAAGATCACTAAACAACAACATGTATGTGTCTGTCCAAGTGAGTGTGTGAAATTCCTTGGTATAACCAGTGTTTCTCAGGATCCTCCTCTCAAAAGGGAGTTAAGCACGAGGCAGTGTGAGCGGTTATTGATTGGGATGACCCCTAGTCATAACTGAGTAGCACTGGAGATATTTCCAAGGTTGTATTCGTATTTGGGGACTCTTTCGAGAGTTTCGGGCTTTGCTACCTTGCCCATATGGTCAATCCCACCTATGACTATCCACCTGAGCATTGATTATATTGAGGTGACCTTAGTGGCCTTACCTAGGATATCGAGGGGGTACTTTGCAGGGGTTATTCTGCAGGTGTCCCAGCCAGGTTGGGGTCAGACATCATAGTCACTTTACGCGTTGAAGCTGAGGGCCACAATTTACATACCTCCGCTTGTTGTGTATGGGAGTCTCAAGCCTCTCCTAGGCGAGACATACCTACTTCATTCAGGATCTCACTTATCCTACCCTTGATTGCTTGTATTTGGCTTTAGATTTTATTGGTGATTTCTCTGTGCACGATAGATTACCTAGGGTTTGCGTAAATAGAGAGTCTTTTGTATTTTTTGAGTCATTGTGGATTCGGGTGCAGTTCCTCACCATTCTCGTCATTTAGTAGGACTTCTACCTTCTACATCTCCTCCTCCTTTGGGAAAGAGAAATAGACAGTCCAGGCGGACTACTTCGCACATTTATTCACACACCATGGGAGACCATATAGAAGGTATTCCTGAACCACCTTCTCCCATTCATGTGCAAGATGGGGAGTTTACTCCTACCTATGATCCTTCACTCAACTTGACTGAGTTAGGTCCTGTGATTTTTGAGATAGGAACCTTTCATGATAGACCTGCTTATTCTAGGGTTGATTCCCCATTGACGCATCACTGGTATGGAATGCCGGAGGATAATGAGACTCATTTTGAACCCGTGAGCACTAGATATGGTAGTTATGGTATGTATGGTTTTCCCACACCTAATTTGGCATTTCATGTCGAATCTGAGTTTGAGCCTAACACTATGCCTGGGGGCACTCTCATTCCTTACCATGCGGAGAGGTTTGGGAGCACTAGTCACATTGCACCTTCCATCCCGGTGGTGGAAGCTACATCACATATTCCTCCTAGGTCTAGGGTTAGTGATCCTATTAGGATACCAGATCCGAGACGGGTGACTATAGGGAATAGTACGTACTTGATTACACAGATCCCTTTGTCCCTTGTCCCTAGTTCTTCAAATGTTCACCCTCCACCTCATTCACATGGTATTTTAGACCGAAACGTTGCTACGAGTTATGTCCGTAGTATGGTTACTAGACCAGTTGTGTCTCAGCTTCATGCACCACTCATTGTTTCGGGAGGTCATGTTCACACTTCTAGAGGTCACATTCCTACTTCCAGAATGTATATTCCTACTTCCGGAGCGTATGTTCCTACTTACAGAGTGTCTCATGGGACATCTCATGCGATGACTTATGGACCCTATTATGGGACGAAGTATGGACAGGGTTCTTTACCTTATAGGGGCGGGTATCAACAACCTGTTTAGTCTCCAAATTACGACTTTGTAGCTCTGAATACTCAAGGTATACCACACTATGGTGCTTCCATGCCACCCTACATGGGGCAAATGGGAGGAGGGAACTATGGGAAAGGCCATGGTGGTAATCAAACCTATATGAATCAGAACTATCAGGGAGCGGTCCATCGACCTCATCATCCTAGGCTCCCTTTCCTTGCAACGTTGAATCTTCCTGACTTGTCGATATTGACGAACGATCCTGTATCTCATGACTTAGCTTGGCCGGCTGTCCCTACTAAGCTTCCCTCGAACATTCCCAAGTTTGAGGGAAAACCGGGAGAGGATCCAAGCAAACATGTTACTACCTTTCACCTATAGTACTCTTCGAATTCCTTACACAAGGACTCCATCCGTTTAAGGCTATTTCAACGCACCCTTACAGGGCCTACCGCGAAATGGTATATAGAACTACCTAGGGGGGCATTCACTTTGTTCGATGACCTAGCGATGACTTTTCTTAACCACTTCCAGCTACAAGTCCATTATGACGTTGGTACTGAACTCTTGTCGACATTTTGGTAGGACAAAGCCACACATATCTCGTATCATATCCAAGAGTGGCATAGATGAAAGAGGTTAATTAAAGCCTTTATACCGCTGAAATTCGTCCTTGAATGGTTCCTTAAGTCGTTATTTCCGTATATAGCAAAGGATGTTTCTACATATGGAGTGCAAAATGAGGAACAAACGATTTTTAGGGCACAGGAACTAGATTTGATTTATGCTAAGTCCGGTTTGTTATATGAGATCATTCCCAATGCTCCACGTTCTAGTTTCGACCCCAAAGTTAAACCTGGACCACATGCCGATGGCATTGTGGATTTTACGAGTGCTAAACCTGCGGATTCGGTTGCAAAACAAGTTATTCAATTGTCAATCAACCAATCTGCTTCGGGACAAGCCACAACTTCGTCTCAACCTGCCCAAATGGTGAGTGTACTTTCGGTGCAATCGTCAGACCAGAAGGGTAGCCAGCAGCCCGGATGGAATAAGAAGAAGGGTAAGAATAATCGTAAGGGTGGGAATAGGAATGAGAATGCTAATAATGACAAGAACGCCCGTAATGATAGGGGGGACAATCAAGCTAAACGTAAGGTTAGATTCGCTTGCAATTTTTGTAAGCACGATCACCTCACTTACTTGTGCCCTCATATCGATGAAGCCTCGAGGTTCTTGGCACAGGGCCCAGCTGTGCTAACTAACCCTTTACCTCATAATCAAAATAGGAACTTGAGGATCAATATGTGCCGAAGGGTAGTGGTCTTGGTTGCATTAACATGGTACGTGCTGCAAAAGTTATGACCTGTGCGAAAGATTATGGTTCATCACAACCCAGCCCAGGAAAGGAACCTGATCTACCAGGGACTCCTTTGCATATTGAGAAACCTGTGGATAAAACTAAAGCTGCACCTCACATTCCTAAGGGACTCCTTAAGCATTCGAGGCACAATCCTAATTCCCAAGCCACCCATAACTATTCAGTTGTCGACAACTTAGGCTACACTCCTTGTGCGATGTCTGCATTGGAAGTGCTTCAGAGTTGTCCTTCGCAAAGGAAGGATTTGCTTTCTTCCCTTGGTGTGAATGATGATTATTCTTCCTCCGTGATTAAATTTGAAACCGTAGGACCTCAGCTTCACTTTCCTTACTATGTGTCTCTTTTGATTCACGTAGAATGTCTTAACATGACCGTCAAGCGCACTGTGATTGATGAAATTGCTGCCGCTTCTGTGATGTCTTTATCATGTTGGAAGGGTTTAGGTTCCCCTGATCTATCTAAATCAGCGACCATGTTAACTACGTTCGATGGGAGATTTTTTAGGCCACACGGGATCCTTCCTTCCCTTAAGGTCCATTTGGGAGAGAAGACCGTTGCGATAGAGGTCGAGGTGGTTGATGTGCCCCTTGACTACAATCTCTTGCTGGGTAGGAATTGGATGTATAGTATGCAAGCCATAGCTTCTTCCCTATTTCGCGTTGTATACTTTTCATTTAATAGGAATATAGTCATGATTGATCAAACGTCATTCAATACTCCATTACTTACCGCATCTTCAGGAGCTTCGATCCCGATCGTTGAACACTATCAGCCGGAAACTGGGAGTGTGGGTGTAGGCATGTATCCATCCCTTGTGGGAAGCTTTAGTTGTCCTACACCGATCCTTATGATAGGGTCTAGTTCCGGTGAGGCTTCGACATCTATGAGATCAATGTCTTTTCACACAAGTCATATGGAAGATCCTTGGATTCTTCCTACACTGAGTACTCCGAGTGAGCCCATCGTGATGGCCATGCCGTTGCCTGCAACTATGGTAGCTTATCAAGCTAATATTGAGTGTGTTGTAGAGCCCAGTCCTTCCTCTTCATGGATGGATGAGGAGGACCATTATGTGCTGCCGGCATGGGCAGTGTAGTCTTCTCATGCGCACGACTGCTTTGATAGTGTTTTCCCTTCAAATGAAGCAATTATTGAGGCCATGTTGGGAGTTGAGCCACCATGGGAGGAACTCCATCATAGATCTTACTTTCTTCCTGAGCTTGACCGCTTGGAGAGTGAGGACTTTAGGGCGGTTCTTAGTGAGAGAATTGGTAGTCCTATGGTTCCATTAAGCTCTCCTGGTTCGATGGCTAATGGAAACATGACAAACATATATTCAACGATTCCTATCAATATCTCTCGCGATCCTGGCAGGATAGAGAATGTCTATATTGGGGCAGAATGTTCCCATGCTAAGATTCAAGAATACATCAAGTTGTTTAAATAATTCTATGATACCTTTGCTTGGTCTTACAATGAAATGCCAAGTATCGACCCTCGTATTGTCAAACATGAGATTAAGACTTATCCCAATGCTAAGCCTGTTCGACAACGCTTGCATGCGGTGAATCCTAGGAAAGCACCCGTGATTAAGGCAGAAATAGAGAAACTGTTAGAAGTTGATTTTATCTATCCCATTCCCTTGATGGAGTGGGTTTCAATCCCCATTCCGGTGGATAAGAAGCAGGGAGCGATCTGCATATGTACCGATTTCCATGATTTGAATCGTGCCTGCCCTAAGGACAATTTCCCCACACCATTTATTGATCAGATTTTGAATGAGTGTGCGGGTAGCGAGGTTTTTTCCTTTATGGATGGATTTTTCGGATATAATCAGATACAAATTAAACTTGAGGACCAACATAATACCACATTTATTTGTCCTTCGGGAAAGTTTGCATATCGAAAAATGCCTTTTGGCCTTTAAAACATCAGAGCTACTTTTCAGTGGGCAATGACCTTGATCTTCCACAATCTCAAGTCAATTATCGAAGTATTTTTGGATGACCTTGCTGCTCATTCTCATATGAGAATGCGTCATTCCTATCACTTGAGATTGATTTTTGAAATATGCCGCCATTATTTGGTCAGGTTAAAGTCTCATAAGTGCATCTTTTGTGTGAAGTCAGGTCACTTGTTAGGATTCATCATTTCTAAAGAGGGTATAAGAGTTGACCCTTTGAAGGTTGAGGAAATACTTCAGTGGTCTCCCCAAAAAAATATTCATCATCTTCAATGTTTGCAAGGCATGGAAAACTTCTTACAGAGATTTGTTGTCAATTTTTCCAATTTGAATAGAGGATTCATGCGTCTTTTGAAAGACACGACCTTTTATTAGGATGAGTGAGCCCAGGAGTCCTTCGATGCACTCAAGCGAGCCCTAGCATCGGCCCCGGTGATTAGTCCCCAGACTATAGCCATGATTTTCTACTTTATGTGGCCGCATCCATGGAGACGATTGGTATGGTTTTGGTTCAAGAGGATGAGGAGCTCCAAGAGCATGTCATATACTATCTGAGTCAGAACCTTATTGACATAGAGATTCGTTATTCTCATGTTGAGAAGCTTGCTTTAGCTACTGTACATTGTGTTCAACGGTTGAGAGATTATATTCTGCTTCGCCAAACCTTGGTTGCAGCCCATGTCAATCCATTTCAATTCATCCTCACTCAAAAGATGATTGGGGGAAATATAATAAATGGATTGTCATCCTGCAAGAGTTCGATCTCGAGTTTGTTTCGGCAAAATTGAAGAAGTCGTTAATTTTTGCAGAGCTTATATCGGATTTCCCAAGCGAGGCTGAGGAGTTGGTTTGTAAAGATATGATTATCAATGAACACATCTTCTTCATCTCAACTTTAGACCCATGGTATGGGGATATCATTATGTATTTACAAACATTGAAGGTCCCTACTCACCTCTCATGGGATGAATGACGACGATTACCTCACGTGTCTAAAAATTACCTCATAGTGGATAAGACTTTGTACCGCTGTGGGGTAGATTCCATTTTACGACATTATTTAACTCATGAAGAGGCTG
This sequence comes from Pseudotsuga menziesii, assembly GCA_001517045.1. Lineage (NCBI taxonomy): Eukaryota > Viridiplantae > Streptophyta > Pinopsida > Pinales > Pinaceae > Pseudotsuga > Pseudotsuga menziesii. Next base: position 1,086,477 of record LPNX010461759.1, read on the forward strand.
AGGTAGTGCTGAATGATTTCGATAGAGGGGCATGTGGTGGTCATTTATCTGGGCTTTCTACAGCCCAAAAAATATTAAGAGTGGGTTATTTCTGGTCATCGATCTTTAAGGATTGTGTAGATGCGGTCAAGAGGTGCAACCCTTGCTAGGTGTTTGCACATAATATGCGCTCGAAACCTACCCCGTTACATCCCATCATCACCACCGGTCCCTTCACTAAGTGGGGGCTTGATTTTATGGATTGCAACCCAACTTGAGCTGGGGGGCATCATCATATCGTAGTAGCTGTTGATTACTTCATGAAATGGGATGAGGCTATGCCTATATTTAAATCCGACGGTGAGATAGCCACGCACTTCGTATTCAACCAGATTATTACTCGGTTTGGAATTCTGAAAGAGCTTGTCACTGACCATGGCTCACACTTTCAGAATCGTATGATGGAAGAGTTGGCATCAAAGTTAGGGTGCAAACAAGAGCATTCCTCCTCTTACTACCCTCAGGTGAATGGACATGTAGAAGCAGTGAATAAATCACTCAAATCCTTTCTCCAACGAACCATTGCACAGAGCAAGAATAATTGGCATATCATGTTATATCCTGCTTTGTGGGTGTATAGAACCGCTGTTAAGACTGCCATGGGTTTTTCTCCATGTCAACTTGTACATGAAGTGGATTCGATGTTTCCAGTTGAATACGAGATTCCTTCTTTGAAGCTAGCCGTAGAACTCTTACCAGACACTTCACCATTGGAGGAGCGTTTGGTCCACCTTGAGTAACTTGAGGAGCAGAGTTGAGATGCCTTGGTGGCTCTAGAAGTAAATAAACGTCGCGTAAAGGTCCAGTATGATAAATCTATCTGTCCAAGGAGGTTTAGTGAAGGAGACTTGGCCCTTTTGTGGGATCAACTGAAAGAACCCTTAGGGGCAGGAAAGTTTAACCCCATGTGGCGTGGTCCTTACGTTGTCAAACGTGTGTTAGAGAAGGGCGCTTATGAGTTAGTGGATTATGAGGGAACATCCTTAGTGGAGCCTAGAAATGGGATTTATCTCAAGAAGTACTATGCATGATTTTTAACCAAGGCTGGTTATCATATATTATTGTACAGTTTTGTATAGTTAGGTCTTTTTCTTATAGTGATCGGGTTTATGATTAGTTTTCGTTTCTTTTTGCAGATGTCAATGGAATCTTCCACCTACATAGGATTCACGGATGGTGCAAGCCGGCACACTCAACACTCAGCCTCTACTACTTGGGTGATTTATACTCCTATGGGTTAGGTACTGTCTTCAGGAGGCATATGTTTGCTACCATCTTCAAACAATGTTGCTAAATATAGTGCCATTATTGATCTTCTACATGATTCCATTCCACATGGTATTCTCTCTCTTGAGGTACATCTTGATTCGGAGTTAGTAGTGTCACAGCTTAATGGTTTGTAACATGTTAGAGATCCTACGTTATTAAAAAGATTCTTACATGTGAGATTATTAGAATGACAATTTGACAATATAACATACATACATATTCCAAGAATTAATAATCAAGTTGCTGACTCATATGCTAACTACGTGTTAGATTGGCATTTGTTTCATACACAATAAATTCATCACAAACAAAAATTTTTACACATGTAAATAAATAAACTGATCACCATAAAACTTTTATATAACATACAAAATGTGGTAATACATAGTGTCATGATACAAAAATGGGGCTCTTCAGCCACCAAGATATAATACATAAGGGGGGTTGTGATCATGGAAGGTCACTACGGCTCTAGCTAGCCGTCAAAATAATTGCACCCATGCTCATGGTACACCCACCACCTGGCGCTGTATAGCCTCAAGCAAGTCCTCGACTTGCGCCATGGGAACCCTATGAGTCAGCCTCACAAAGTTCGTATGAATTCTTTGTAGCATCCACTCCACATCCACACCCGTGATATCATCTCCTCTTCCCCTCCGTCTATGATCAGGGAAGCCTTTAGGCCGCTGTGGTCCCACATCTGCATGCAAATGGTAGATGTCACTATGTATTATCACACAAAAAATATGTCTTTTGATACCATATAATCAGAAAAGACAAAAAATTAAATAATTCAAAAAGTTAAAGAGAGGGTCGAGATTTGTTACCTATGTCACCATATGCCGATCCTGGTGGTAGCGGCATGTCCGAGTCCCCCCCGAAATCAATCCCCACATAGGGGTAGTCATCGATGGAAACTATCTGTCATTGCCACTATGGAAAGAAATCAGTTGGATAGAGGTTGGCCACCCTACCTCCCCCCAGTATGTGCATCGCATCTGCTCAATGTTGTTGGACTCGATCTCGAGCCCTGTGAAGAGGAACATCAACTCTGGGGCTCAATCCTGGAACACGCTCGAAGAAAATCATGCTCAATATGCTGCTGAACCCGAAATTTCGCACTCTGCCTATCTTACACTCACTGAGCTAATGCTTCATGTTGCTCAGTAGCATAGTGCTCCAGTAATAGATCATGGATCTCATGCACTCCACCGCATAGAACATCACAGGCCGTGAGGCCTGGTGGAGTGAAGCCAAGCCTGCTATCCTGCCCAATGTCAGTAGTATGGCCTTTAGGCCCAACACCTGTATAGAGTTGGTCAGGATCTGACTCCCTACCTTCTCTATGTCTGGATAGCAGTACACCGCAATGTACTCATCTATAGTCAGGCCACCGCGAGAACGAAGGTTCACTACTTCCTCCCGTCAGGAAAGTCCAGTAATAAAGTATATGTCCTCCACCTCTATGGTGAGGGACATCCCATCTATATTGAAGGACTCAGATTTTGGATCCCAGTAATCCACTAGCATCTGCAATAGTCTTGGTCTGGCCCTCAAGCCACCAAGACACCAAAACTTGTAGAGTTCACATGCACAAGGCGCTTGTTGAGCCATTAGATCGGCTCTTACTGCCTCCTCTACATCACCATGTTCACGCTCTCTCCATTCTAGGACCATCCTGCAAAAAAAATTACAAGTTTTTCCATTAGATTACTTAAAAAACCTTATGTCTAGCCGCATACGTGACTATGAGGGCATTTTCCGCGTATATCTAGCCCTATACGCGAAAAAACCCTCGATTTTCGCATGGGTCGCAGCGCCTTTTTTAGAATGGCCTAGAAACCTCAAATGACCATGGAATTTGATAAAAATTGCATTTGAAATAGAAGAGAAGAGCATGGGTAAGTACCTGGAAGAAACGGTAGTGGATTCCACTGGCTGGATCTCCTGGAATTCGCTGTTGAAAATCTGAGCTCAATTGGGTAAAAATTTCGAATGTTTTATAATGTTTTGAATTTTTTACTATTTATAGAAATTTTTCAAATTTTTGAAAATTTTTACCCCCTTTCCTATAGTTTGGACCATTTTTTTACCTAATTCATGATGGAGGAGACCTTTTCGAGTGCCATTTCAGCCGTTGGATTGATCCGTTCATGCCGATATCAGGTATCATGTCTAAACTAGCATATAGGTTAGGTTTCATCACTGTTTGCATTTTGCATGACCTTATGACCGTTTCATCATAGCCTTAGGTACGAACCCACTCTATTATGTCACGAAACCTTCTTGTTGTTATAAAAGTGGCATGGTATGAGTGGTAGAGCTTGGCCTTACATGGGTACCCTAGTTAGGACCTTATCTACATTTGGTGCCCATGCTGACATTTTGTCCTTTAGGGTATGAGAGTCCATTGTATAGTACTTCCATAACATTTCGCAAGAGCCTCATACTCCTCTTGATATTTTGATGGCATATTTTCCTCGGGACTCCCTTATGTCAAGTTGTAATTGCATTATCATGAGCTTTGCCTGCCTTCTTGAGCTTTATGTCGTCTTCCCTGACATTGTGTTTCATCCATATAGCCCAAGCTCGTCTCATGTCTAGCCATGCAGAGCCATTTTATATATCCTTTGCATCTTGATTCCCTTTTTTACTGGGAGGGGATTTTCCCCCGAGTGTCGATATCCTACACATGTATCCTTGCATTGAGCATAGGTATGTTCCACTACTTGGAACTAGTTTGTTTTCCCCTATGACACTTGTCTTCTCCTAGTCTGTAACTATAAAGCAGTTTTATTCTTTTTCAAGCTTTTTAAATATTTGAAAAAGTCCAAAAAAAATAAAAATAAAAAAAGCCAGACAAGGGAATATGTTATCTTTGGAAGCTGTCAAGTCATGTCACCTTTGAATAGAGCACTATATATCACATCCATTGGTTGGGTTTATAGTTTGACTTTAGGAGCTGTACTCATTTATCTGAGTTTATGTCCACCGAATAGTTAAGCTTCCAGTCCCCATGGAGCCTCTGTAGATGCCTCTTGTGTCGCAGAAATGTCCTAGTTTGTATATCGAGTCTATGCTACCTTTATTCAGTCACCATTTGCCATTATGCTCTTGTTCAAAGGAAGTTGAAACCTAATCCAGCCATTCCTCAGTTATCTTGACTTTGCATGTCGGCCATTCCTAGTACAGTTACTGGTTCGTGCACCTTATGACCGAGTCCTTCCACATTATACAGCTTTGCTGAGTACCTCCTGTTGGATGATGAGAGATGCCTTAATGCCCTCCTTCCAACGGATTTCATCCCATCGAATTCAGATCATTTATTCTGGGATCAGAATCTAGAGTCATTTTGAGTGCCTTAAGACTTACAGTCATCAGTGGTAGGTTCTCTCACCATCGACATTCTTTGGGAATACATCAATGTCCCCTGATCGATGGATCCTCTCAAGTGTTTGACCTCAACACATTTATTCACACTTGTTAGTTTGCACTCTAGTACCTTGATTCCCATTTTCATTATTGGTGGGTGATCTTGCGTCTATTAACAGTATACATCAATGACCAGTAATCAGATGATGGACTACTATGTTTGACCTTGACACCTCTATTCACATAGTAGGACATGTACTCGTAGCGGTTTGTGTAGAAGACCTTCCAAATTGGTGGCATCTCTTATATGCTACCTCCTTGATCGTGCTAGTGTTCATGAGATTTCAGCTCTCGTGATTTGATCCAGTATATGTCAGACATTTCTATCCATTATGGAGATATTGATCCATTATATATCTTCAACCATTATGGAGATCATGGTCCTTTGTATATCTTCATCATGGAGATTCTGATCTATGTATATTGTACATGGCGATGACCACTTATGTGATATCTTCTATCATGCCTATTCATGGCCATTGTACTCTTATGTATCTGGGACAGCTATATGTATTTCCAGTATGTGCAGAGTTGTATCATTGTACTATGTTGATTGGATGTCTGGTCTTCCATTTGGGATCCTTCATCACTCAACTTCTGGGATGGACTTATAATGTATTTCAGCCATCGTATGACCCCTCTAACCTCACACATTAGGGGGCATCTGTTATAGCTAATTTTACCACTCCAGGTGAATCACACTTGTATGGCCTTCCCCTGTCCCTCTACAGACTCCTTAGACCCCTTGGACCATTTTTTGTCCTTTGATGTTTCCTTGACCATCCCTAAAAACATGTGAAAATTCATATGCGCGACTTTTAAACCCTTTATCGTGTAAATATGCAGGTTTGACCTCTAAAATCGTGTACATCGGGATGTGTACAAAATCCAAATCCTTTTGAAGTTTTCCTTGACATGGATCCGACTCACTTGACTCCTAGCCTTCCCTATTCCTTGAGATCGCTCGGATTCAACCTTTCATTACCCTTTGAAAAGCTATATAAGGAACTCTATGGTACATTGAAGGCATAGGAGAGAATTGAGAGCAAAGAAACTATAGTCCATTGTTGCCAGAACTTGTGCTTGAGTCTACATCCCTTTGTCCCTTGGAGCACTTTGTGTTCTTCCCAAGCCTGCCTTTTGCTTGTGAGCTTGCTATCGAGAGATGGAGGATTGAGGTGGTGGAGGCCCAAGTGGGCGATTCAATTTGTCCAGTTTGCAGAGGTGCCGACAGAGATTGTATCCATTGTAATCTCTGAGTTTATATTAATATAAATTTCTTTTTTTGTCCAATAATGTATGTTTGAATGAATATTTCATCCATGGGTGATTTCAAATTTTTATACATTGTTGATTATATATGCTAGAATAGATCTAACGCCAATATATATAGTATGCTTGTATTGTTTACTTGTTGTTGAGGAAGTAATCTATCAATTCAAGCTGAAGTTTGAAAGCTCAATGGGGATCTACGTCAACCGTCCAAAATAACGTACGAGGTCTGATCCTTTAGTGTTAGATATTTAATTTCTATTGCATATTGGAAGGGATTGATTTCTGGAGTCAAGCTGTCTGTTGTGGTACCCCAAGCCATAGGAATTTCTCTCCGTAACAACTTCTCCAATGAAAAAATAAGGTTACAATTTCTTCTGTCTCTATCTATATAAATACCCAAGATTTGTTTTGAAGATCCAAGATCCTTCATATCAAAAGTCCTACCCATCTGAGCCTTCAACCTGCTAATGTCCTCCATGATTTTTCTCACAATAATCTTATCATCAACATACAATACTAAGATAATGAATATGTCATTAAACCTTTTGAAGTATAAAAAATGATCATACACACTTATCGTATAGCCTTGGATCACCATGAAAGAATTAAACTTCTTGTACGATTTCCTCAGAGACTATTTGAGGCCATAGAATGATTTATTGAGCTTGCAAACTGATCAACCTTTCTGATGCTGCACAAAACCTTCATGTTGTTCCATATAAATATCCTCTTCTAAATCTCCATGTAAGAAATATGTTTTAACATCTAGTTTTTCTAACTCCAAATCAAACAATGCAACTAGTTCTAACACAATACGAATAGATACAAGCTTCACAACTGGTGAAAAAATATCATGATAGTCAATACCTTGCATCTGAGAGTACCCTTTTAAGACCAATCTGAATTTGTATCTTTTAACCTTACCATCAACTCCTTTCTTCAATTTTAAGACCCACTTAGTTCTAACATTTTTTCTATCTTTTGGGAGTTCAACCAATTCCCATGTCTTGTTTTTCTCTAGAGAAACCATTTCTTCTTTCATTTCCATCTTCCGCTTATCATTGTGAACACAATCAATGGCTTCATGAAAATAAGAAGGTTTACCATCATTAGTAAATAAAATAGACAAAACAAAACCACTATACCTCTTAGGATTATTTCTCTCCCTTAATGATCTTCTTGGTGTAGGCTATGGGATTCTGACATTTTCTTGAATTTCTTCATCTTCTATGATTTCTCTCTCACCATAAACTTCTTCTTGTTTCTTTGAGTCATACGAAGATTGTCTCTCCAATTGAACTAGTTGTTTATATATTACATGTTCCTGTCCCACATCAACTCTTACATTTTTAGATTTAATCTAAGTAGCTTCATAAAAAATTACATCTCTGATAATGACAATCTTGTGGGCAGTAGGATCCCACAATCTATATCTTTTTGTTACATCATCATATCCAACAAAAATACACTTCTCTGATCTAGGGTCTGACATAGAACGTTGATTTTTAGAAGTTCATAAGCTTCACAACCAAAGATATTCAAATTTGAATAATCACAGGGATGACCAGTCCATAGCTCTTTCAGAATTCTACAATCGATTTTCATTGATGGTGATTGATTTATTAGATAACAAGCCATAGAATGTGCTTCTTCCCACAAATATTGTTGGCCCGAATTAGCATTACTAAGCATGAACCTTTCTCTTTCTATAAGAGTCATGTTCATGTGCTTTGCAAATCCATTTTTCTAAGTAGTGTATACATTTGTTCTGTGTCTTACGATCCCTTCATCTTTGCAATATTTTTAAAACTCTAAAGAAGTAAAATAACCTCCATTATCCGTCCTTAAACACTTGATTGTTCTGCCAATTATTTTTCCACCATAACTCTAAATTTTTTAAACATGTTAACACATCAGCCTTTCTTTTTAGGACATAGAACTAAACCTTTCTAGAAAAATCATCTACAAATAATACATAATATTTTTCTCCCCCCATAGGAAATGGTAGGAGACATACCCCACAAATCAGAATGAATTTAGTCAAGAGCACCTTTACTAACATGACTACCATACTTTGAATTTTTTTCTACACTGCTTTCCAAATATAGGAGGACACCCTATGTAATTTTTGTCTACACTGCTTTCCAAATGTAATAAAAGAATATGGTCAATTAAAATTTATTGAATAAAGGAGGAAACCCTTGTTAAATGACAAAATCATGCATGCAAGAGTGGAGGACAAGGAAGGGTTAACCCATGGGAAGTCAAAACAAGTGTCAGAAGTGCATTATGGCACTAGACACACCTTGAAAATCAAGGATTTTTATAGCTATGAAAATTCCAAGAGGAATTGGCTGCTTGTGGAAAGACTTAGGAACAATAAATTATAAGAGGAAGGAATCTGAGCCAGGTAGGACGTTTATTAGTATGTTGCGAAAATAAGCTTTGTTGCATGAGCACTCTAGTGTTAGCCAAGTTATTTGTCACTTATTAATGAAGAATTGAGACCGAGGTTGACTGTCACCACTCTTGGCTTGCATGCTTTATCTCAGGGGTGATGAAGGGAAGAGAGCAAGATGTTCCTAATCTACGGTTGGGTGGAACATGGTTGTTCCTACCATTTTTGGGAATATTGTATTTCTAGGCTCCATTAAAGTTTTAAATGACACAAACTATTTATTTTTTTATATATATGTATGCCAATGACATGAAATTACTATGTAATATTTTAGGTTTTTTTGGATGAAAATTGTAAATGCTTTATATGAATAGCAAATCATGTTATGTTTTATTCCAAGTTAAGCTTGGTGATAGTGAATGGTATTATGGTTACCGACACCAGTTATAATTAGAAGACATTGATAATAGTAATGCATGGAAGTCATTCTTTTATTTCAAGTGCGTTGTGGGATAAAAATATGTCTAATTAGGATGCCTTTTAGTTTATAAAATCACTGTATTATTATTGATGTTTATTTCTGCAAAGATTTTTTGGTTATAATGCAAATCCATAGTATTATTTTTATATGTAAATAATCGATGCATCTTCTGTCATATTTTATAGGTTGCATTGAATACGTATACAACCCTCTTGTTTATCTACCTGGGCAGCCTGGTATAATCTTGTTCACCACTTGCAATGGGTATCATCGATTCAACTTAGGGTGGACTACGATCTATATAAAAATAATTTCTCTATTGATGCTTCGATCTTCTAGATTTTATCCAAGGTGAATAGTCAGATATAAAATTGGTCAGACTTGAAAGATTGGACCTACAGTCAAAGGATGTGCTACCTAGAACCATCATAGTCCATGTACCCTCTTATATCTCAAACGAGTGTTACAAAAGTATAGCTATTACAAAACCCTTGCAGCTGGGCTTACAGACTGTAGTTTAAAAAGAGAATTATATTGTATGATAACTACCTGTTGGAAGTGGCGAAATGAACAAAAATATAATTACAGAAAATTTACTAAAATTACAAATACTCTTTTACTTACATATAACAAACAAAAAAATCTACATTTTGTTCCAAATCAATTGGTAACTAAGTAAAAGATGCATGTTATCTAATATATATATATAAGCAATGAGATAGATCTCTGATATATCACTTCATTACATTCTACAGTGCGACCAATTTTGATAATACAATATTTTTTCTTTCAAACCCGAGCTAGAGGTAGAAATTATAATTCCTCTTTGACGAAGGGACTTCGAACCCTTACACATGTTAAGAATCACCATACCCGGCTATTTGGGAACCGGAGTCGAGTCCACGTAGACCTCATCTGAGGCAGCGATCCATTTTCCCCTTAAACTCTCCATCACCAATGAAAAAAATGTAATGGTTCAGTATATTGCTTACCCATGTAGATAGGATGAATGGGGAACCACTAGGAGACTCATAGCATAGTACCTGCAACCAACTAGTGTTAGGTTAGACACGGTATGTTATTAACTGAATTGAAAAGATAAATAAAGGAGTAAAAGTATCAAGAAAGAGTTGGTTACCTAGTTTAGGGATGAGACAGAACGCATAGAGAAACGACTAATACAACCACTAGAAAATTAGTTCTTCGCATGGGTTTTACAAAGAAATAGGTAAAGACAGATCAAAATCCTATCCAATACTCAATTTTGAAGTCCCTGTCGATCTCGTCACTGACTATTGGTTAGCCAAAGATCTACAAATCCACTTTTCCTACTACAAGTTTACAGCCAAAAGGAAACCCTCTTGCAGAAGACAAATCCTTGAAGAGAGGTAAGAATAAAAGCTAACTTAATGTCAACCTGCAAGGACTAGGTGTCAAGTCTCCTCAAGGAGACAAAGGACCTGCATATTTATTATTGCTCCGGACAGTGAATGATGGAATGCTAGTAACCCAAATAATGTTTTACCTTGATTTAATACCTTAATAAAGTTCTTCATCAACCCTAGTACCGATTGTGATGTTTTTTTTTTAGCTGTAATTCTTAGGGTCTAATAATCTAGGATGTTTCAACCTTATCATAATTTGAGTTTAGTTCTAAACAACCTTGAGCTACAAAATATTACAATGACTTTGGAAGAAAGTATAGTTCAAGGACTCAACACCCTAGGAATTGGATCAAGTTCTAGAGTCACCTATAGGAGCACCTGAATTAACAAATGTTAACAAGTTCTGAGTTTGAGATAAACTTATTAAAGAAGTTAAAACATATAAATTTTTAAGTACCTAGATTGGGTTGGAGAGTTCCAATGCCGACAAGTTTTCCTACATAAAGCCGCACCTAGAAAAGAAAATGCAATGGGGGTTAACTAATGCTAAGTAAGCAATAGTCCAACAAAAAAAAACTTATACCATGCTATGAGTGGAGAATTCTGGGTAATTAGCATGTTTAATGTTTTATTTATTAAGTTTTACATTTCGATTTATCATTGATAAGATAAATGTAGAAATCATGGAAAGATAGTAGAAGGAATTTTTTTTATTGGCAAGATTTTACATATGGTATCAAAGCCACAGGTTCAACCTTGTTGACTATGGAAACATCTAGTTTCCATTGAACGCACTGAAATGTTATTCTAATAATAAAAATTTCTGTTTTTTTTTCTGCATCTATGCATAAACTTTTTCGAGGGCTAAATAATGGATTCACATAACAAAAATGATGGCCAACCTAAAGAGGATAATCATGCATAACATACGGCACAACCAGAAGAAGAACATTTTGAAGCTAGTCAAGTACTAGAAACAATGAGACATATGATTGTGGAAATACATAGTTTTAAGGAAGATAATGAACAACTAAAGAAGGACTAGGAAAAAAAAAAGAAATCAATGAAATATTACTGCAAATTCTACATGAAAGGAAGAATGGAAAGGATCAACGAACAAAGACAAAGAAGGATCAGGAGGTTGGTGAAAATACTGAAAGAAAAGATATATCCTCCAATGATACTAAAAAATATGAAAATAAGATTAAATCCGACGGAAAAAGAAAATTAGACAATGAGGAAGGATAATTTATAAAAATAAAGCCAACGATTTTCGACAAAGAATCAAAGATCGGAGAAGAGGAAGAAGCTTGGTTGTTGTATATTAAAAAATACTTCCAAATTTACAACTACTCCATCAACATGAAGGTATGGATGACAGCTTACAATCTGAAAGGAAAGGCCAGCATTTGGTGGCAAGATCTAATATTTCCCATGGATTAAAGGAAAAGAATCTAGAGTGGTCGGAATTGAAGAAACTCTTCAAGAAGAAATATCTATCAGAAAGTTATTATGAGAGAAAAACAAAGGATTTTTATAAATTAAAAATTGGCCAAATGACCATGGAGGGCCTTATTAATAAATTTTTAGAGATGCTACGGTTTGTACCTTATATTAAGGAAGAAAAGTTTAAATTTTATCGATTCCTAAGTTGTTGGCTGCACACTTACAAAGACCAGATCGAGTCCGATAACCCAAAAACTTTAGATGAAGTGATAAGGAAGGAAATATTATGTTTTGAACAATATTAGAAAAGGAATGACACCTCTAAACTATGGAAGGATAATAAGCAAGAAAAAATTCAGCCAGCAGAGAAAGGGCTTCAGGACACCACCTTTTAGCAATATGCTAAGAAATATGGAAGGGAATCCTTACAAGAGAAATGAACAATTGCAACAAAAGGGTAATAAACCTGCTAACCTTGAACCAAAAGGAATTGTTGGAACCCCTAAAGAACCACTAATATGTTGGGAATGTGGAAAACCCCATTTACGATGAAATTTCCCATGCTTCAACGAAGAAAATAGAGCTATTCACAACCTGCAAGAATATTCTAGACCGTTGGTAAAATTGGTAAAAGATTCCAAAAAATTAATGCATTCCTTGAATACCGACAAGCAGATCACCAATCTACAATTGTGGAAATTGAAAGTACAATTTCTAACGATAGACTTTCTATATTAATTCATCCATGGACTAACTTAATCTACATCACTCCCATAATGATGGAAATTTTCCAACTCACCAAGGTAAGACATTCAAAACACTGGTTAGTCCAATTAGCTATAGGAGCTAAGCAAACGATAAGTGATTATATTGCTGATTGTGAACTCAAATTACAAGATCACAAGGCTAGAATCAATTGAAAGTTGTTTCCTTTAGGGTCGTATGATATGATAATATGCTTTTACTGGAAGGAAAAGTATAAAGTAGTTTTAAATTGTTTTGATAAAACCTTTACCTACCTTGTTGAAGATAAAGTTGTTAGGACTATAAAGGGCATACCCAAACCTATCTCAATGACAAAAAATTTGGTTATGCAATTGAAAATATGTTTAAGAAAAGGTTGCAAACTTTATGATATTTGAGTCACATACTTACTTATAAGGGAGAATGAAACCAACATAAGTGATCACCCTGTTTTAATTGAATTTGCAAATGTGTTCCTAGAAGAGATACCAAGCCTACACCCGCAACAAGAAATATATTTTTCAATTGAACTGATGCCTGGATCTACGCTGGTATCTAAGATATTGTACCAAATGAGCATTCTTGAACTAACTAAATTAAAATTTCAGATACAATAATTGTTGGATAAAGGCTACATCGCACCCAGTGTGTCGCCCCCTAGGGACCACCCATTTTATTTGTTAAGAAAAAGGATGGAAGTCTATGGCTTTGTATTGATTATACACAGTTGAACAAGGTTACCATTAAAAATAAGTATCCTTTGTGTCGGATCAATGATTTGTTTAATCGAGTGGGGGAAGCTAAGATATTCTCAAAACTTGATTTGTGTTCTAGCTATCATTAGATTAGAGTTAAGAAAGAAGATATCAATAAAACAACTTTCAGGACCTGTTATGGACACTATTAATTCGTAGTAATTCTTTCGGTTTAACCAATTCCCTTGCTACATTGATGTGTATAATGAATAGTATCTTTAACAAGTACTTAGATCGGTTTGTATTAATTTTTATCGATGATATCTTAGTCTACTCCAAGTCTGAGGAGGAACACTAAAACATTTAAGAATTGTTTTACAAACCCTATGAGATCATCAACTTTACGCTAAATTTGAAAAGTGTGAATTCTTTAAAAGAGAAATACAGTATCTAGGACATGTTATTTCAGAAAAAGAAATTATAGTAGATCCACAGAAGATAAAAGATCATTAGAGGAAATTTCAACTCAAAATGGGCCTTCTAATAAAAATAATAAAATAATATTTATTAAGTTTGGAGGAAGGAAAGAAAAAAAACTATTTTTTGTTCATATTTTCAACATATCTCCCTGTGATTTTACTCAAATTTCATTCCGGAGAGATCGTTGGATGCAAAATTAAATTCCGCATCCAACGAGGACCCACTCGACATACTTTTGATGGATCCCTCTACCCCAAAAACAAGAAATACCTAAAAAAATGTGATGTTGATGTCATCATCACTTTTTTTCAGGTATTTCTTGTTTTTGGGGTAGTGGGTCCATAAAAATTACGTTGAGTGGGTACTTGTTGGATGCATAATTTAATTTTTCATCCAACGAGCTCTCCCAATCGAAATTTGAGTAAAAACACAGGGCGATATGTCGAAAATACAAACAAAAAATGTAGTTTTTTTATGATACCTATCGCCAAATTTATATTAAAAATTTGTTTAAGACCTATACGGTATTTAAAATTTAAAGAAATTTCATTGGCTAACACATGATGACATGGAATTTGACTTATGGTTAAAAGGCCCATTTTGAGTTGAATTTTGCTCTAATGATTTAAGAATGGGAAGTACCTAAAGATGTAGCTGACATTCGATCCTTCATCGGACTCACCGATTATTGCCAGAGGTCTATCGAAGGATTCTCAAGGATTTCCTATCCCATGACATTCTTACAAAATAAAGTGGTAAAGTTTGTATGGTCCCCAAAGTGTCAGGAAAGCTTTGCAAATCTCAAGAAATTATTAACGATGTCACAAATATTAAAAGTAGTTGACCCTTATAAAAACTATACGGTTTGTAGAGATGCTAGTAAAGAAGGATTGGGAGGAGTGTTATCTCAATAAGGATAGATGGTATGTTACAAGTCCCATAAATTGAAAGAACAATAGTGGAATTATGTAGTTCATGACCTAGAGTCAGTGACGGTAGTGCATGCTTTAAAAATGTGGCATCACTACGTGTTAGGGAAATAGTTTCTTTTATTAACAAATAATACTTGCTTAAATAATTTATTTACAAAAACTGGATTTAATGCTAGGAAAACAAGATGGATGGCCTTCTTGAGTGAATTCAACTTTGAAGTAAAACATGTTAAAGGTAAGGAAAAGAAGGTGGTAGGTACACTTAGTCGAAGAACTCATGAAGTATATGAAATAACTATGAGCCAACTAGAAAGCGATCTCATGAATAGAATAAAAACAACAAGTGAACACGATGCTGAATATTTGAATTTGTTAAATAAATTACATAAAATGAAGTAAATTTAAATGAGACAAAATTCAAGATAGACCGAAAAGGCCTAATTTTGTTTAAGGACAGTCTATACATGCCTAATATTGCAGAATTAAAATTGTTTATTTTAAATTAGATGCATAAACGTCCTTATGCAGGTCATCCTGGGTAGGAGTAAATGATAACAACCCTCATAAAGCAATCCTTTTGGCCCATATTACAAACAGATTTAGTCGATTATCTATTTAAATGCTTGGAATGTTAATAGCTGAAAGCTAAATATCAACACCCAGCAAGTTTGTTACAACCTTTACCATTCACGAATGGAAATGGGAAGTTATATCTTTGGACTTCATCATAGGTTTTCCAAAAACACAAAAACATCATGACTCAATTATGGTTGTAGTAGATAAGGTAAGCAAATATACCTAGTTTTGTGACACTTTCTCCCTTCGGATTAGACATTGATTCTATAATGATTGTAATTCTGGATTTACCTTGATTCCTTTAAATAGAATTAATGTAAAACATGTAAATTAGTAATTATCACAACTATTGAACTTGTGTTTGTAAAACATGTAAATTAGTAATTACCACAACTATTGAACTTGTGTTTGGTGAATGCACATAAATCATTCTCTATAACTTAGGCTTGTAAATAAATGATCAATGACTTTGCAACTATCTTTTTGGTGATTTTTTTAATTGTTGAAATTGTAGTTTTAGGTTGTTGGATTTGCATGGTAGAGGTTGACCTATTGATAATCTAAAGGTTAATTTATTTTTGTGATCAAAATTGCAATTTGAACAACAAAAATGACTATTCCAACCAAAAACAACAATTTCAATAATAAAAATAATAATTTCAACAAAAAAACCACCAGCATTTTTGAGTTATGTGCAAATCTTACAGTTTACTCTCAATTTAAGTGGCCAATCTTATAAGTTAAAATAAAAAAAAACCAATAAAACAATTTTTTTAAAATTCTTATATAAATTGACAAATTTAAACTTGTCTCGTGATGAGAAGAAGTAGAAGAAAAACAACAACAACAATAACAACACTAAGTTACTAAAGCCTCTTCCTTATGGCTGCTACACCATTTTCCAGTAAATCAATTATATGCATATCGCTTGGATTTACCCTTATAGCTTGGTATTCATAATGTTATAAATGCAAACCTATTTGATTACCGGTCATTGATGTATACAATTAACAAATGTGAAACAACCGACCAATGATGATAATATAAGTCAGGGTAGTTAGCAGATTCTAGTGTGGATAGACGTTTTGACATAAAAAATTATCCCTAGCACTTTAACGTGAGTTAGTTAATCTCGCTCTAGTCCTCATTTAAGTCTATCTAGACTCAATTGGCCAGGTAGATGGAACCATTTATTCAGAAAAAAAAAAAAGAATTGCACTTTATAAAGGTACATAAGTAGCATATAACCCTGTGGCACCCCTTCCTTGGGCGCCTGTAGTATCTTTCCATGATTGGTCCCATTACTTTGGTATCCATTACAAAGCTCAATCATATTTATGTGTAATAAATATAAGGGAGATGGAGGTTGATCTCAGTGTCGATTTTTTACTCGTGTTATCCTATTCTTTAAATGTCAGTTTGGGCTTCCTTCGAAAAGAATACAATGGGATTTCTTTCTTCGATGTGATTTTTTATTATCTACTCAATTTCCACAATGTCTGTATTTCAATACAAGTGCTTAATAACAAAAATTAACTTAAAGTTGTTAAAAACTTTAGATATCTTTAAATAGACCTCAACTAATTCTGTAGGTTTACAATTATTGATTAATTTAAAATGAGCTAAGTATCGATTATTTGGTCAATGGTCGATGAGAAGGCTTAGAAGAAGGGCAAAATAAACTGCAATCTAGTACAAAGATGATGATTGTGGAATTTTATTAGAAATTTTTAAAAAGAGAGTTAAGAAAAGATACTAGTATAGATCTATTTTAAAACTAACTTTATCAAGGGCGGAGAGAGATCAAATCTCATGAGGTGTTAACCCTTTTTTAGAGTGCAAATGCAGAGGAAGGGTTTGCACCTCGAGAGATTTGATCCCTCTAGGAGCTTAGTAGAGCCACCTTTAAGATCGATCTATGTTGGTTGCAGTCGTGGGCGTGGCAGCATGGGGAGAGTAGGAAGCAATATGAGAATAATAACAAAGTAATAAATCCAAATATTTATCTATGTCAATAAAAAGTTAAATAACAACACATAAGAAATTTTTAGTCATTAAGAAGTTGTATAATAATGAAGTGAAATGATAAAGATATTAAGCCCACCACTTTTTTGGTATACTCAAATGCGATACACTTTGGGTATTTTGATATTTAAACATATATCAATCTCAATAAGAAGCTGAATAATAACACATAAAGAGTAACATATCTATTACAGAGTAAGTGATCTTAATCTTTCTTCTTCGACTTTTCTATTAGATACACTTCCACTTTCTATTTGTTGGCAGTTAGAGTGATCATGTAATATGTAGAGTAGGTATTGTATTTTTCTTCCATGCATTGTCATATAGTTTGGATATTTGGATATTTAATCTTTAGATAATTATTTATTTATGATATATTTTTAAAATAAATTCTATTAATCATATTTATTAATTCATGGAAGCCTAGCCAAGTGCAGAATTTAAACATATGTTTGAATCAAGTTTATTTATTTACCAAATGCTTTGTAAATAAATAAACTATTTACAATCCATTTTTTTATTAATTTGATAAATGTTTGGTTTATTTTCTTATATATATACTAAAAATTTAATTGGCTTATCAAGCCGGCATATTTTTATTATTTATTTAGGATCTATTTCTTTGATTAAATTGATAAATGTTCGATTTATTTTGGTATATATACTCAAAAATTAATTAGCTTTATCATGTCGATGTATTTTTATTATGTTTTGATATTTATTTTATTTTTATCAAGACCACCGATTTTTGGGTATATTCAAATTATTGCCATACAATTTGGATATTTGGATATTTAAACATATATTAATCTCAATAAGAAGTTGAATAATAACACAGAAAGAATGTTTATTCATTAAGTAGTTGTATAGTAATGAAGTGAAATGATAAAGATATCAAATAACATATATATTACAGAGTAAGTGATCTTAATTTTTATTCTTCAACTTTTCTATTAGATACAAGTGCACACTTTTCTATTTGTTGGCAATAAGAGTGATCATGTCATCCATAGAGTATGTATTGCATTCTTCTTCCATGTATTGGCATACAATTTGTATATTTTGATATTTAAGCCTTTGATAATTTATTTACCATCTATTTCTTTTTTTAAAATAAATTCTATTAATCATATCTCTTAATTCATGGAAGCTTAGACCTATGGGAAGTGTGGAATTCAAACATATGTCTTAATCAATTTTATACTCAAATGATTGGCATACAATTTGATATATTCAAAATATTTGCATACAATGCAAATATTTATCTATGCCAATAAGAAGATGAATAATAACACATAAATGATAATTAGTCATTAACAAGATGTATAATAATGAAGTGAAATGATAAATTTATCAAATAAAATATATATTATAGAGTAAGTGATCTTAATATTTATTCTTCAGCTTTTCTATTAGATGCACTTGCACCATCTTTTCTATTCGTTGGAAATTAGAGTTATCAGGTAATATGCAAAGTAGATATTGTATTTTTCTTCCATGCATTGGCATACACTTTGGATATTTAGATATTTAACCGGTAGATAATTTATTTACGATTTCTTTCTTTTTTTAAAATAAATTCTATTAATCATATCTCTTAATTCATGGAATCTTATAACTTTGAGCAACGTGGAATTTCAACATATTTTTGAATCAAGTTTACTTATTTACCAAGAGCTTGGTAAATAAATAAACAATTCAAAATATATTTATTTGATTAATTTGATAAATATTTGGTTTATTTTTGTATATATATATATATACTCAAATGTTAGTTCCCTTATCAATCCCACATATTTTTATTATTTATTTACTATCTATTTCTTTGATTAATTTCACAAATTTTTGGTTTATTTTGGTATATATATATTAAAAAATTAATTAGCTTCTCAAGCCTACCTATTTTTATTATGTTTTGATATTTATTTTATTTTTATCAATCCCAACAATGTTTTGGTATATTCAAATTATTGGCCTACAATTTGGATATTTAAACATATATCAATGTCAATAAGAAGTTGAATAATAAAACAAAAGAATGTTTAGTCATTAACAAGTTGTATAATAATAAAGTGATTGATAAAGATATCAAATAACATATATATTATAGAGTAAGTGATCTTAATCTTTCTTCTTCATCTTTTCTATTAGATAGACGTTCACACTTTTATATTTCTTAGCAATTAGAGTGATCATGTAATATGTACACTAGGTATTTTATTTTTATTCCATGCATTGTTAGAGTCTCAGAGACAAATTATACAAATTATACATGAAAAATCGACATTAGAACACCAGAATTAATGTGGTAAAACCCCATAAGGGAAAAGATCCACGCTGGAAAAGTATTGAACCTCATTAATGAAGAAGGAGAGATTACATGATGGGCATCAACCTCTTATAATACTTATTACATTACGTATCCAAACCATGCACTATATACTTCGTGAAATAATTTACATGAGTAAATCATTTTTCGGTTATTCCCATTATGAGAAACTTCTCACAAACACATTAGTTTAATTGTCATTTAACAATCTCCACCTTGACAAAAAAATTTACTAATCCTTTTCCCAAAACTATTTATGACCTTTTTTCAAACCAAGAGAATCTACACACCATCATAAATTTTCTAACAGCACTAGTTCTGTGACTGTATCTGCACAATTTTCTCGAGTATGAACCTTTTTTAGATCTGCCCCACCTTCAGTAATGGTTTGTCTTACAAAATGATATTTTACATCAATATGTTTATTATTACTTTTATAAACAAGATTTGTAGCCAAATGTATAGCACTTTGATTGTCATAGAAGATAGGAACATTGTTATGCAACCTTCCAATTTCTATAAGAAGACGTATTATCCAAATCGCCTCTTTGCAAGCATGTGAGGAAACAATGTATTCAACCTTTGTAGTGGATAGAGCAACTATTTCCTAAATATTTTACATCCAAATTATAGGTCCACCGACAAGATTAAAAACATAAACTGAATTAGACCTTCTCTTTTTCAAATCACCGACGAAATCTTAATCAACAAAACCACATACAAAATAACTGTTATTATTAAAGGTGATACAATAGTCACGTGTGCCTCTTATGCACCAAAGCACCCATTCTAGTACATTCCAATGTTCTTTTCTTGGATTTGTCATGTACTTACTAACAACACCTACTCCATATGAAATATTAGGTATAATATGCACCATCGCATACATTAAACATCATATGAAATATTAGGTATAATACACACCATTGCATACATTAAACATCTTATTGTATTGGCATATGCTAGACGAGACATATAATCCTTTTCTTCAACACTACTAGGACATAAAACCTGAAGAAAGATTAAAATGTGTATCTAAGGGAACATTCATAGGCTTTTCCTTATTCATTTCGAATATTACAAGTATTTTCTCAACATGCTTCTCCCATGAAAAAATAAGGTTACCATTTCTTATGTCTCTATGTATATAAATACCAAAGACTTTTTTTGCAGCTCCAAGATCCTTCATATCAAAATTCCTACCCATCTAAGCCTTCAACCTATTAATCTCCTCCATGATTTTGCTCACAATAAGCATATGATCAGCATACAATACTAACATAATGAATATGTCATTTAACCTTTTGAAGTATAAAAAATGATCATACACACTTATAGTATAACCTTGGATCACAATGAAAGAATCAAACTTCTTGTACCATTGTCTCAAAGACTGTTTGAGTCCATAGAATGATTTATTGATCTTGAAAACTAATATACCTTTTTGATGCTACACAAAACCTTTAGGTTGTTCCATATAAATCTCCGCTTCTAAATCTCCATGTAAGAAAGATGTTTTAACATCTAGTTGTTCTAACTCCAAGTCAAGCAATGCAACTAGTTCTAACACAATAGGAATAGATACAAGCTTGACAACTGGTGAAAAAATATCATGATAGTCAATACCTTCCATCTGAGAGTACCCTTTTGAGACCAATATGGATGTGTATCTTTCAACCTTACTGTCAACTCCTTTCTTCAACTTGAAGACCCACTTACATCTAACATTTTTTCTATATTTTGTGAGTTCAACCAATTCCCATGTCTTGTTTTTCTCTAGAGAAACCATTTCTTCTTTTATTGCCATCTTCCACTTATCATTGTGAACACAATAAATGGCTTCCTGAAAACAACAAGGTTCACTATAATTAGTAAATAAAACAGACAAAACAAAACCAGTATACCTCTTAGGAGGATGTTTCTCCCTTAATGATCTTCTTGGTGTAGGCTATGCATTCTGACATTTTCCTGAATTTTTTCATCTTCTGTGAACTCTTTCTCACCATAAACTTCTTCTTGTTTCTTTGAGTCATGAGAAGATTGGATCTCCAACTGAACTAGTTGTTTATATATTACTTGTTCCTGTTGCACATCAACGCTTACATTTTTAGATTTAATATAAGAAGCTTCATAAACAATTACATATCTTCTAATGGCAATCCTGTGGGCAGTAGGATCCCATAATCTATATCCTTTTGTTACATAATCATATCCAAAAAAAGTACACTTCTTTGATCTAGGGTATAACTTAGAACGTTGATTTTTAGGAGTAAGTTCATAAGCTTCACAACCAAACATATTCAAATTCGAATAATCACAAGGATGACTAGTCCATAGCTCTTTCAAAATTTTACAATCTATTTCCATTGAGGGTGATCGATTTACTAGATAACAAGCCATAGAATATGCTTCTTCCCACAAATATTTCCCTAAATTAGCATTACTAAGCATGATCCTTTCTCTTTCTATAAGAGTCATTGGTCATGTGCTCTACAACTCCATTTTTCTAAGTAGTGTATACATTTTTTTTGTGTCTTATGATCCCTTCATATTTGCAATATTTTTCAAACTCTAAAGAAGTAAAATTACCTCCATTATCTGTCCTTAAACACTTGATTGTCCTGTTAGTTATTTTTTCCACCATAACTGTAAATTGTTTAAACATGTTAAACACATCATCCTTTCTTTTTAGGACATAGAACTAAACATTTCTAGAAAAAGCATCTACAAATAATACATAATATGTTTCTCCCCCCTTAGGAAATAGTAGGAGACGGACCCCACAAATCATAATGAATTTATTCAAGAACACCTTTACTAACATGACTACGTACTTTGAATTTTTGTCTACACCACTTTACAAATATAGGAGGACACCCTAGATGTAAATTTTGTCTACACCGGTTTCCAAATGTAATAAATGGTTAATTAAAAATTATTGAAAAAAGTAGGAAACCCTTGTTAAATGATGAAATCATGCATGCAAGAGTAGAGGAAAAGGAAGGGTTAACCCACGGGAAGTCAAAACAAGTTTCAGGAAAGTTATGGCAGTAGACACACCCTGAAAATCAATGATTTTGATAGCTGTGAAAATTCCAAGAGGAATTGGCTGCTTGCAGAAACACCTAAGCACACTAAATTATAAGAGGAAGGCATATGAGGTAGGTATGAATCTGCTTAATATGTTGGGAAAATAATCTGTGTTGCATTAGCACTCTGGTGTTAGGCAAGTTATTTCTTAGTTATTAACAAAGAATTGAGATCGAGGTTGACTGTCATCACTCTTGGCATGCATGATTTAGCTCGGGGGTGATTAATGGAAGAGAGCAAGATGTTCCTAATATATGGTTGGGTTGAACATGGTTGTTCCTACCATTTTTGGGAATATTGTATTTCTAGGGTCCATTAAAGTTTTAAATTACACAAACTGTTTATTTCTTTATATATATATGCATGCCAATGACACGAAATTACTATGTAATATTTTAGGTTTTTTGGATGAAAATTGTAATTGCTTTATATGAATAGTAGATCCTGTTATGTTTTATTCCAAGTTAATCTTGCTGATAGTAAATGGTATTATGGTTACCAACACCAGTTATAATTACAAGAAAATGATAGTAGTAATGCATGAAAGTCGTTCTTCTATTTCAAGTGCATTGTAGGATAAAAATATGTCTAATTAGGATGCCTTTTGGTTTATAAAATCACTGTATTATTATCAATGTTTATTTCTGCAAATATTTTTTGATTATAATACAAATAAATAGTATTGTTTTTACATGTAAATAATCAATGCATCCTTTGTAGTATTCTATAGGTTTCAGTGAATAAGTATAAAACCCTCATGTTTATCTACTTGGGCGGCTTGATATAATCTTGTTCACCACTTGCAATGGATATTGTCGATTCGAATTAGAGTGTACTACGATCTATAGAAAAGGAATTTCTTTGTTGATGCTTCAATGTTCCAGATCTTAGCCAAGGAGAACAGTCACATATAGAATTGGTCAGACTTGATAGATCGGACCTACAATCAAAGGATGTGCTACCTAGAACCATCATAGTCTATGTAGCCTCTTATCCCTCAAATGAGTGTTACAAAAGTATAGCTATTACAAAACCATTGCATTTGGGCTTACAGACTGTAGGTTAAAAAGAGAATTATATTGTATGAGAACTACATGTCGGAAGCTAGGAAATGAACAAAAAGATATTTATAGAAAATTCACTGAAGTTATAAATACTCTTTTACTTATAGATAACAAAGAAAAATATATACATTTTGTTGCAAATCACTTGGTAACTAAGTAAAAGAAGCATGTTATCTAATATATATAAAATCAATGAGCTAGATCTCTAATATATCACTTCATTACATTCTACAGTGCGGCCAGTATTGACAATCCACTATTTTTTCTTTTAAACCCTGGCTAGAGGTAGACATTATGTTTCCTCTCTCACGGAGGGACTTTGAACCCTTGCACATGTTAAGAATTTCCCTACCTGGCTATTTGGGAACTGGAGTCGAATTCATGCAGACCTCATCTAAGCCAACGATCCCTTTTGCCCTTAAATTCTCCAACACCAACAAAGGAAAAGTAATTGTTCGGTACATTGCTTACCCATGTAGATAGGATGAATGGGGAGACACTAGGAGACTCGTAGCATGGTACCTACAACCAACCAGTGTTATGTTAGACACAGTATGTTGTTAATTGAATAAAAAAGATAAATAAAGGAGTAAAAGTATCAACAAAGAGTTGGTTACCTGGTTCAGGGAGGAGACGAGACGCATAGAGAAACGACTGATACAACCACTAGCAAATAAGTTCTTTGCATGGGATTTTCAAAGAATAAGGTAAAGAGAGAGACAAATCCTTTCCAGTACTCAATTTCAAAGTCCCTTCCCATCTCAGAACTGACAATTGGTTAGACAAATCTTTGTAAATCCACTTTTCCTACTACAAGTTTAGATCCAAAAGGAAACCCTCTCGCAGAGGACAACTCCTCGAAGAGAGGTAAGACTGAACGCTAAGTTAATGTCAACCTACAAGGAATGGGTGTCGAGTATCCTCAAGAGGACAAAGGACTTGCATATTTATTATTGCTATGGACAGTGAATGATGGAATGCTAGTAACCCAAATAATGTTACCTTGATTTAATACCTTGATAAAGTTCTTCATAAACCCTAGTACCAATTGTGATGTTGTTTTTTTAGCTGTAATCCTTAGGGTCTAATAATATAAGATTTTCAGCCTTATCATAAGTTGAGTTTAGTTCTAAATGACCTTGAACTTAAAAATCTTACCATGACTTTGGAAGCAAGTATAGTTCAAGAAATCAACATCCTAAGATTTGGAGCAAGTTCTAGAGTCACTTGTAGCAGCACCTGAATTAACAAATGTTAACAAGTTTTGAGTTTGAGATAAACTTATTAAATAAGTTAAAGCATATAAATTTTTAAGTACCTAGATTTTGTTGGACAGTTCCAATGACGACAATTTTTCCTATGTAAAGACCCACATGGAAAGGAAATGCAACAGGGCTTAACTAATGCTAAGTAAGCAATAGTCCAACCAAATAAAACTTATACCATGCTATGAGTGGAGAATTCTGGGTAATTAGCATGCTTAATGTTTTATTTATTAAGTTGTGCATTTATATTTATCATTAATAATATAAATGTAGAAATCATGGAAAGATAGTAGAAGGATTTTTTTATATTGGAAATATTTTACATATGGTATCAGAGCCACAGGAACAACCTTGTTGATTATGGAAACATCTAGTTTCTGTTGAATGCACTGAAATGTTATTCTAATAATAAAAATTTATGTCATGTTTTATGTATGTAAGAATAATTTTTTTCCAGGGCTAAATAATGGATTCATATAACAAAAATGATGGCCATCCTGAAGACGATGATCATGCAGAACATACGGCACAACTAGAAGAAGAACATTCTGAAGCTAGTCAAGTGCTAGAAATAATGAGACATATGATTGTGGAAATACATAGTTTTAAGGAATATAATGAACAACTAAAGAAGGACCATGAAAAACAACAAGAAATCAATGAAATATTACTACAAAGTCTACATGAAAGGAACAATGGAAAGGATCAACGAACATAGACAAAGAAGGTTTGGGAGGTTAGTGAAAATGTTGAAAGAAAATATATATCCTCCAATGATACTCAAAAATATGAAAATAAAATAAAATCCGACGGAAAAATAAAATTCGACCATCTGGAAGGATAATTTAAAAAAATAAAACCAACTATTTTCATCAAAGAATCAAAGACCGGAGAAGAAGCAGAAGCTTGGTTCTTGTATATTAAAAAAGACTTCAAAGATTTACAACTACTCCATAAACATGAAGGCATGGATGGGAGTTTACAATCTGAAAGGAAAGGCCAACATTTGGTGGATGGATCTAAATATCTCCCATGGATTAAAGGAAAAGAATCTAGAGTGGTTAGAATTTAAGAAACTCTTAAAGAAGTAATATCTGTCAGAAAGTTATGATGAGATAAAAACAAAGGATTTTTATGAATTAAAACATGTCTGAATGACCATGGAGGACCTTATTAATAAATTTTTAGAGATGCTACGGTTCATACCTTATATTAAGGAAGAAAAGGTGAAATTTTAGTGATTCCTAAGTTGTTGGTTGTAGACTTGCAAGGATCGGATTGAGTTCGATAACCCAAAAAATTTAGATGTGTTAGACTTTTATCATTCAAGCTAGCATTATGATCTTAGGATCTTATCTGAGAGGATACCATGCAAAGTAATAAAACACAAGAGACAATGAACACAAAGATTTTCCTCGGGGAAACCATAAAGGAGAAAACCCCACAACTTCCTCAGATATAGAATCAGCACCAAAAGTAGAACCCGAAAAACATAAAGATGATCTCCCAATAGCAGTAATATCTCTCTCTGATCTAGCAACTTCTCTTTCACTCATGCTCCCCAATGAGTACGTGTGTGTGTGTTAAATATAGAGGCTCACTTTGTATTTATATTCTTCCATTCCCTTAACGTCCTCTCCAACATGTAGGCCTCACTTAACAATTACTTACTAGAGCTGACATCTCTAGGAGAGTCTAATAACCCTAGTGCCCCACAACTTATGGGGACTTTGCCCCTCTTACCAACAAGGAGGGTTATCCTTAACACAATGGTGGGAACCATTGCCTCGACTTACAATAACTCACCTAGGGTTGACTTCTCTGGGATAGTCTAATAACCCTAGGGCCCCACAACTATGGTGACTTTAACCCTTGATCATTATGAGGGTTACCCACAATAAATTGACATGACTTGTTTACATTATAGAACCTCCGAATGGGAACATCGAGGCATGACATGACTCAATTACATTACAGATACTTCCTGGAATAAACATCAGGGTACAATACATAAGATATACAAGTGAATACATTTCGAAGTTACAATTACATCAACACTCCCTCTTAACAAGGAAGGTATTCTCTCGCCACAATTTATCAGCACAAGTCTTCTTCTTTGTATCATATAGATCATCATTGAGTTCTCGTCACCTTGAAGTCATGTTAATATTCAGGTCATCTTTATCTTCAAGTCATCTTCATCTAGATCTGGATCATCACTCGATCTGAATCATCATCACTAGATATGAATCATCACTCGATTTGGATCATCATCACTGGATCTGGATCATCACTCAATATGGATCATCATTGATGGATCATCATCACTGGATCTAGATCATCACTTGACCTGGATCATGACTGCTGGATCATCATCACTAGATCTGGATCATCATTGGGTCAACATCACTGGTGCTATCTCATGATTATTCTTATCATAGGAAGTTCTATAGATCCAACACTTTTTCATGCTGGTTGTATGCCTAGCCTCCATGTAGGTCTTCTTCAGCATTTATATCTGACCCTAAGTCATAATGGCCCATCCAGCACTTACATACGACCTTGACTCGTCAGAAAGGCACGCCTAACACTCACATCTGACCATGAGAGGAACACATCCACCATCATGTGAGAATGGCCCAGCCCTCACATCTGGCCATGGAAGGAACTTAATCATCTCAGCATGTCAGAATGGCCTAGCCCTTACATCTGACCATGGAAGGAACTTAATCCTCTCACCATGTCAGAATGGCACAACCCTTATATCTGACCTTGACTTGTCAAAAAGGCTCAGCCCTTACATCTAACCTTGACTTGTCATAAAGGATCTCAGTCCCAGACTAAGCATCCCTGGTAACTGACCAGGTGCCTCCATTCAGAGAATGGAAACAACCCTTATATCTGATCAAGTGGGAACATATCCTCAATCACATCAGAATGGACCTGCACTTGTATCTAATCATGTGAGACTACATCCCATAGTCATATCAAAATGGCCCTCAGTCCTAAATTGAGTATTCCTTGTAACTGACCAGGTACCTCCATTCAGAGAATGGCAATAGCCCTTATATATGATCATGTAGGAACCAATCCTACAATCATATCAGAATGGCTCAGCACTCATATCCAACATGGAAGGAACCAATCCTCTCACCATGAGAGAATGGCTCAGCTCTTATATCTGACCATTGAAGGAACCTAATTCTCTCACTATGTCAGAATGGATCACGGTCTCATAATTTCCCCTTGGAGGGAAATTTGATCTGGAGAAAACCAAGCTTCTCCCTGAAGTACTCAAACTTCACTTTGGCCGTTTCTAGCATAGAATCATGTTAGGTCTGATTACATTCAAGGATAACCTGTGAGATTCGCCAGTATGGATTACATACGAGGACAATCTACAGGTCTGTTTCCATCTGAGCAACCTACGAGCTTCACCAGGATTTATGCTTAGACAACCTGTCTCACCAACTATGCTAGAAATCCCTCTTTCAAGAGATCTTGATCTGGATCACATACTGGAGCTTCACTACTCTTCTCTCCCAAATAGCAAGTGGCAACATCTTTTGCCTTAGCTTTACTCAGGGCCATGCAGGACTCCATCCTACCAAACCAAGATATCACACTTGATCCCATACTAAAGTAGCACATCGAAGTGCTCTTCCTATCAATGGCACTTCCTGCCCAATACAAATCCCCATAACCCTCCAAGTTAATGTTCTGATTCGCCTCAAATATGAGCCCATAATCAACTCTATCCTTTGGGTACCTCACTGCATGCTTTGCAACCATCAGGTGAACATGTCTCAATGTGTTTAGAGCAAAGCAAATATCTGGTCTCGTATTCGTCAGGTACATCAAAGAATAAATCATCTGATGATACATTGTGGCATCAACCGACTCTGATGAAGTAACACTCAATAGCTTCAGGTTCGATGCCATAGCTGTGGTCATGGCCTTGCAGTCCATCATTTTGAACCTCTTTAGGATCTTTACTGCATACTTCCCTTGTCCCAAGGAAATTCCATTTGCATTCTACCACACCTCCATGCCTAGAAAATAGTGCATCGACACATAATAGGAGCATCACTGGTCTTCTGCCTTCAACCTTGAAGCAAAGGTTGGAATCCACTTTACTCTCAGTAAAGCCTAGAGTCATCAGTAATCTATCCATCTTGTCATACCATGTCGAACCTCAGGATATTCTGTAGTCCCTCCCTCTGAAGCATCATAATCCCTCTGTCTTCCGTACTCTATGCACAGAAACATTTTGTACTAGAGTGACAAGTAGCTTCCTCTAATACTAATATTCTATGTATCCATCTAGGGTCACTGGATACCAAGATCCTCTATCTTTGAAAGCGTTCTTGCACCCATCTGTGAGCTTTTCATCCTCTATATGATTTCATCTTCAATCTTGTAGCAAAGGTTAAGATCTTCATCCAGCTCATCATGTATGTGTTATCCCATGGTTGTCTTCTGAAATCATACAAGGCTTTCTTTCATTTGCACACATGATTCTACCTGTCATGTGACTTCACTTGTAGTGGCTGCAAATTCCTCTTCATAGTCTATGCCTTCTTTTCATGAGAAGCCTCGTGCTACGAATATTGCCTTGTATGCCACGATGTTTCCATCTACTGCATGATGGAACTACGAACTTCCCTTCATGTATCGATACTGTATCCTAGACATCATTCTTCTTCAACTGGTATTCCCTTTCTTCTTGGTTACTTCTTCATGGCTAGAAGGTTCTGCATCAATGATGTCATTGCATTCGTCATATTATTCTTCATCTTGAACTGTCGTCACTTGTTCTTTGGAACAAGTCTCATCCTTCTTTGCTTGTAGGCGATTATGTATGCAATCTTTCCTACAAGTCAAATGCATTTGTATGGTTAGAAAAATTTCATAAGGAATATTCATACTGGAAAATTATTATGCATAAATATATGATCATGCAACTACTTTATCCAATACAACATTCATCCATTTTACAGAAACTTTCTAGATGCCTTCCATCTCTACCACGACAACATTGAGATTGTGCACTAATCCAATATGTTAGCAAAGAGGTTTCATTCTAGATAAGAAGCAATGGAGAGTTGTATAGCACCATGAGATACTTACCCATCACATGCATATTAGTATTATACTGTCATTAATGCAAACATTCTATCATGTATAATATATTAACTGAATATAAAAAAATGCATAACAAAACAATATCATGAAATGACAATTGAATACTTATCTTTATTTGTTTTGTGGGTAGACTCCTTCTTGAGGCTTCAACTTCATCATCTTCTTCATTCATAATAGCATCATTTCTTATCCAAATTCTAATATGGATAAGAGGTTCTTCAAGAGTTGAGTTCTCTGTATTTCTCATCGCTTGAGGGATCTTCTTTGGATGGTGAGAGCTTGATCTTCAGTTGCTCCCATCTTCTCTTCTCTTATTATGAGTCGAGCTTCTTCTTCTTCTGAGAGTCTACTGAAAGTAATCACTTCCTTTTGGCACACATTCTTCACATGAATGAATACGATGATCCTGGGAGGCCATTCAAGATGGCTATCACCACTTCTGCATTCTCCACTTCTTCTTCTACTACTACAAGTTGTTCTTTGATTTGAGAGACCCTTGTAAAGTATGACTATATGGTCTCTGCATTCTGAATCTTCACATTCTTCAACTGTTTTCTCAAAGTCATATTCATATTTATGTTATTCCCTTCAAATAGCTTGGTCAAGGAATCAAACATCTCTTTCGGTGTCTTTCGGGAAGACACTTGTGGTATAAGGTGATCCTCTATTGAATCATCAATGATCTTATTGTCCTTGGCAAAGTTCTTCTTGAGTAAGGATTTAGAATTATCCCCCTCTAGAACTAGAACCTCTCTATTTATGTAGGTGTCCAATTCATCTTCTTCAAAGAGATCATATACTTCCATGCTTGGAATTTGTCAAGTTCACCAAGATTATCATCAAGATGATGTGATGGATCACTTTGAAATGAGAACCTCAAATGAAAACAGCAAAATATTAGATCTTACCGATTTGAGATGTCCGTCCTGGTTCCGTAGCTGGCTTCTCTAGGGTTTGTCAAAGAAACCCTAATTTTCAAAACTTGGAATCTTTTAGATCTGATTGGATAGAAAGATAAAACTCTTCAAGTTGAGCTATCCAATGTACTCCTTTTATGAAAACAGTGGAGGGAAGCTCTCGGAACACGAAGCCCTAGTTTTCCAATTTCTT
Organism: Pseudotsuga menziesii; assembly: GCA_001517045.1. Taxonomy (NCBI): domain Eukaryota; kingdom Viridiplantae; phylum Streptophyta; class Pinopsida; order Pinales; family Pinaceae; genus Pseudotsuga; species Pseudotsuga menziesii. The sequence continues at coordinate 1,117,657 of LPNX010461759.1, forward strand.
CTACATAAATGCCTAATACTGTTTCTGTGGTATCTATGAAATTAATACTCCTCTCTATATGAAACTTAGCACTGAGGTAATCTCACCTATCCCGGTTCCAACACAATAGGTTTCATAAGAATTGGTTTCACCAATTGGGACTTATGATCATTTTTACAAGGTGACCTATTACATGACTGTTCAACATATCGAAGGTGTAAAGACTTCCACGTGTCACTATTTCATCTTGTAAGTCTAAAAATTGGACCACCAAAAGTACAGTCCGTGATGTTTCTGGAACATCATCATAAATTTAATTTGGACCTTTGTAGCCCGAGATATAGAAATTTTCCCTAGGTGTCCTATTTAGGGATGAATCGTTGAAGAGGTTGGAGCCCTAACTTGGAGGGATCATATCTCCTAGAATATAGTGAATCGAAAAATGAATTTTGGATACAGTGTAAATAAAGATTTTATCTTCGGCCTGTGCAAGTTTCAGCTCCTGATCCTTTTCCAATCCCAATATATAGCGACATTACCAAAACTTATAATTTTTAGTATTTTAAGGTTTTTCCAACTCGGGGTAAAACTAGGGTTTGACTTTCTCCAAGTTTTACCCAACCAAAAATCTTGACCCAGGTCTCTAAAATTTGATTTTGATGAGGAGACAAATACTATGCTGGGATCACTCAAAAATTTCTCTTATGTAAGAAGCTCTAATTTCGCACACCAAAAACTGAAAATGCTCGAAATCGAATTCCGCTTCGACAGAAAAATGCGCCCTTCAATGGAGATCCATCCTAGCAGACTTTTGTTGATGGATTATGGAGAGAGACCCAAAAATTAAGAAGCCCTAGATTCTCTATCTGCATAATGTATTCTTCTCAGGTTATCTCTGATACCATGTTATATTTTTATCATTCAAGCTAGCATTATGATCTTATCTGAGAAAATAACATGCACAACAATAAAACACAATAGACAATGAACACAAATATTTTCTTCAGGAAAACAATAAAGGAGAAAACCCTGCAACTTCCTCAGAAATAGAATCATAACCAAAAGTAAAACCCAAAAAACATAATGATGATCTCCCAACAGCAGTAGTCTCTCTCTCTGATCCAACAACTTCTCTCTCACTCATGCGCCCCAATGAGTGAGTGTGTGTGTGTTAAATAGAGAGGCTCACTCTCTATTTATATTTTTTTGTTGACTTAATGTCCTCTCCAACATGTCGGCCTCACTTAACAATTACTTACTAGAGCTAACATCTCTAGGAGAGTCTAATAACCCTAGTGCCCCACAACTTGTCGGGACTTTGCCCCTCCGACCAACAAGGAGGGTTATCCTTAACACAATGGTGGGGACTATTTCCCCGACTTATAATAACTCACCTAGGTCAACTTCTCTAGGATAGTCTAATAACCCTAGGGCCCCACAACTTGTAGAAATTCAGGCCTGCAGTAGATTAATTTCACCCACAACAATTAACAATTGATCATGCAAAATTATCAACAATGGAGACTGAATATGGAGCTGTAACACAAAATTATATTAACTGAGTCTAAAATAGCCAACCCTGTAATAACATAGGCTACTGAATATATAGAATACATGAGCAAATCGAATGCATAAGGAAGCATCCAAATCTAGCATAAAGCAGGCTTACCCAAAATAGGCAAATCCCCCATAGGTGTAAAAAGCTGATCCCAAATCTATCAAGGACCCCACAAATTAGCAAGGGCGCATGGGAAAGCTAAAGAGTGGTCAAATGGCAGCTTATACATGCTTTTTCATGGAGGAAAGAGTGGAGGAGGAAGAGGCAACAAAGCTAATTCACCTCACCTAGTCTTGCTTTCCTATGTGCCTTAAAACACTGAAAAAGCAGGCAATAAAGCAAAAAAGCGGAAGGGCGCCTAGGAGGCCAGGAATAAAGCAGATTTGATTCCCAAGGATTTCCCAAGAGCTCCATGAGTCAATAATGGAAAGTTTGACCTCTATGGATAGGCAATTATCAACTTGCACATGGTGGGACTCATGGACTAGGCAAATAAGACAAAATAA
>LPNX010461759.1:1123989-1135742 GCA_001517045.1 Pseudotsuga menziesii
CTTTGGGGACTTAAATCCTTGATCAATAGGAGGGTTACCCACAATAACTTGACATGACTTGTTTACATTATAGAACCTCCCGATGGGAACATCGTGGCATGACATCACTCAATTACAGTACAGATACTTCCTGGAATAAACATAGGGGTACAATACATAAGATATACAAGTGAATACATTCCAAAGTTACAATTACATCAACAGGATGAAGTGATAAGGAAGGAAATACTATGTTTTGAACAGTATTAGCAAAGGAGTGACACCTCTAAACTATGGACGGATAAGAAGCAAGAAAAATACATCAAGCGAAAAAAGGGCTTCATGACACCATATTTCAGGAATATGCTAAGAAATATAGAAGGGAATCCTTATAACAAAAATAAACAATTGCAGCAGAAGGGTAATAAACCTACTAACCTTGACCCAAAAGGAATTGTTGGAACCCCTAAAGAACCACTAATATGTTTGGAATTTGGAGAACCCTATTTATGACGAAATTTTCCATGCCTTAATGAAGAAAATAGAGCTATTCATAATCTGGAAGAATATTCTAGACTGTTGGTGAAATTGGTAAAAGTTTCCACAAAATTAATGCATTCCTTGAAGATTGACAAGTAGATCACCAATATACAATTGTGGAAATTGAAGGTACAATTTCTTGTTGAAATATTGTAACTTCGAAGAATATTCTATATGTATCTTTTGTGGTCCCCGATGGTCCTACCAGGAGAACCACTTGTATTACTTTGTACCCTAATGCTTATAATCGGAAGAACTGATAAGAGTCATGAGGTAGTCCCCTTTAATTGTAAAGGTGGGTCATTAGCACCCTAGTGTGGTTACTTGAGCCTACATGTGTAACACAAGCCTACATGTCAGATGAGTTAACCTAAGTGAATGGATGAATATAAATAGAGGTGTAGCGCTCCTCATTTGGAGCATACACTCACACTTGTATAGCGCATTACTGGAGAAGAGAGGAGTTGCAGGAGAAGGAGGAGGATGAGGCTTTGATCTCCTTGTTGGTTTTACCTTTTATCTTTTTGGGGCATCTATATTGAGGAAGATTTTTGTTGGGTTTTTTCCTTTAGGGTTTTTCCAAGATAAATATTTGTGTTCCTTTTGTATGGTTGTGCTTGTCTATCTTTCAATGATCCTGTTCATATGCTTTTGTCATGAAAATGAAATGAAATACTGATAATCTAGCTTAGCATATGAAAATTCAACATGGTATTAGAGCCACCCTGAAAAGAAGACATTGTACAGCTACAGAATCTAGGTCTTCTTAATTTTTGGTTCTCTCTCCACAATTGATCAGCAAAAGAAGGCTAGGATGACTCTCCATTGAATGGCGCATCTCTCTATCGAAGAGGAATTTGATTCTGAGCATTTTTAGTTTTCGGTACAGTAAATTAGGGCTTCTTGCAGAAGAGGAATTTTTGAGTGAGCCCAGCATAGGATTTATCTGCTCATCAAAATCAAATTTTATAGACCTAGATCAAGATTTTTAGTTGGGTGAAACTCCAGGAAAGTCAAACCCTAGTTTGACTCCGAGCTAGAAAAACCCTAAATACTAAAACTGCTAAGTTTTGGTACTTTTGCTATATTTCAAGATTGGCGATGTCTCAGGCACTAAAAATGTCAAATGCCAAAGATAAAGTACTGATGTACATTGTATCCAAAATTCAGCCTCAGATTCATTATATTCTCGGAGATATGATCCCTCCAAGTTAGGCTTCCAGCCTCCTCCAAAATTCATCCCTAAACAGGACACCTAGGTAGAATTGATATATATTGGGCTACAAAGGTTCAAATTGAATTCATGAAGATTTTATATAAATAACATGGACTGTAATTGCTGTGGTCCGAATTCCAGAATTCGAAGATGAAACAGTGACATGTGGCATGCCATACAACTTTGTTGTTTTGAATAGTCCTGTAACGGGTCACCTTGGAAAAATGATCATAAATCCCCATTGGTGAAACCAATTATGATTAAACCTATGGTGTTGGATCAAGAAAAATCAAAGTTACCTCAGTGCGAAATTTCAGACATATAGGAGTAGTAATTTCGAATATATCACAGAAACAGTGACAGACATTTCTGTAGAAGAAATTGGAAAACTAGGGCTTCCTATTCCGGGAGCTTCCCTCCACTGTTTTTAGAAAAGGAGTACATTGGACAGCTCCATTTGAAGTGATCTATCCTTCTATCCAATCAAATTTGAAAGATTGCAAGTTTTGAAAATTAGGGTTTCTCTGACAAACCCTAGATCAGCCAGCTCCAGAAGCAGGACGGACACCTAAAATCAGTAAGATCTAATCTTTTGCTATTTGAATTTGAGGTTCTCATTTCAAAGTAATTTATCACATCAGCTTGTTGATAAGCTTGGTGAAGTTGATAACTTCCAAGCATGGAAGTATTTGATCTCTCTGAAGAAAATGAATTGGACACCTACATGAGTAGAGAAGTTCCAGTTCTAGAGGGAGATGAGCCTCAAAGCCTTACACCAGAAGAACTTGTTCAAGGCCAAGAAGATCATTGTTGATTCAGTCATGAATCAACTTGTACCACAAGAATATTCCCTAAAGACACCTAAAGAGATGTTTGATTCCTTGACCAAACTATTTGAAGGAAAGAACATACATTAGAAGATGACCTTAAGAAACAATTAAAAAAAGAAGTGAAGAATGCAAAAGTGGTGATAGCCACCTTGAATAGCCTCCCAAGATCATGGGATTAATTCATGCGAGGAATGTGTGCCAAAAGGAAGTTATTACTTTCAGTTGACTTTGGGAAGAATAAGAAGATCGACTCATAAGAAGAGAAGAAGAAGATGTGAGCAATTGAATATCAAGCTCTCACCATTCAAAGAAGATCCCTCAAGCGATGAGGAATGTGAAGACCTCAATTCTTGAAGAACCTCTTATCCATCTTATCATTTGGATAAGAAATGATGATGTCATGAATGAAGAAGATGATGAAGTAGAAGGATCAAGAAGAAGTCTACCCACGAAATGAATAAAAGATAAGTATTCAATTGTAATTACATGATATTGTTTTGTTATGCATTTGATTATATTTAGTTGATGTGTTGTTTGCATTAATGATAGTATACTACTAATATGCATGTGATGGGTAAGTAGTTCATGGTGCTATACAACTCTCCATTTCTACTTATCTAGAATGAAACCTCTTTGCTGACATATTGGATTAGTGCACAATCTCAATGATGTCATGGTAGAGATGGAAGGCATCTAGAAAGTTTCCGTGAGATATGGATGAATGTTGTATTGGCTAAATAGTTGCATGATGCATAAGAATTTGTCATTATGCATATGTTTTATGAAATAGTTCTAACCATGCAACTGGTGCATTTGAATTGTAGGAAAGGTCATGTACAACCTTCTATAAGAAAAGAAGGATGAGACTTGTTTTGAAGAACAAGTGATGACAATTCAAGATTCACTCCAATAAACATGAATCTGAAGCTCCCAGAGTTAGAGACACCATGAAGGAAGAAAGAGCTTCAAAGAGCGGTAGATCCACCTCGAAGGATGAAGAAAACCATGGATATGAGAGATAACTCAAGATGAAGAAAAGAATGCTATGAGAGAAGCTATGATCAAAGAATAACAGTTAATCATGGGGAATGATGTATACGATATGATTTCGAAACATAAAGGGAAGTACGTAGTATCGTCCATATGGATCTACAAGAACAAGTGTACAAAGCAAGCTTCATGATTTGCCTTAGAAAGAATATACTATGACATGACATACTTTATTGACTAGTATATATCAAGCATAGAACCACCTATACAAAATGAAGAAGGAAGATGATACTCCACTTCAGGGGGAGTGACTACAGAAGATATCTGAGTTTGAAACGGTACAACATGATGGACAACTTCCTGATGGATCGAGACTTTACCAAGAGTAAAGTGGGTTCCAACCTTCAAGGTTGAATGCAGAAGACTAGGATATATTGATGACCTGAGAAGACAAACTCATAGAAGATGATATGATACTAGAATGATGTTTGGGATATAGTACTCAAACAAGAAAACAAGAATGTGGTATCTTCCAAATGGATTTGCAAGATAAATTATGTTGTTGATAGAAGTAAGGAAATACTTGTGGCTAGAGGTTTCTATCAGAAAGAGGGAATTAATTCTGAAGAGACACTTACTCCAGGAAGCAAGGTACACTTCCTTCAGAACTATCATGGTAGTTTCTTCCATGATGAAGTAAAGACACGCCTTCCTTAATGGTATGATTGAGAAAGAGTTTTACATCGAATAGTCACAAGGATTTGAAGTTGAAGACAGATGGAATCACATATGCAAGTTGAAGAAGGACCTATATGGCCTGAAGCAAGCTCCCAAAGCTTGGTATGGAAAAATAGATAGTTTCCTGACGAGCATGGGCTTTGCCAAGAGTAAAGTCGATCCTAACCTTTACTACAAGGTTGTAGAAGATGAACCTATCATACTATTACTATATGTGGATGACTTATTCTTGACAGGGAATGAGAAACAGATTGTGGAAAGCAAGAAGAAACTAGCAGAAGAATTTGAGATGAAAGACCTTAGGTTAATGCATTATTTCCTAGGTCTGGAAGTATGGAAAAGTTCAGAAGGAATCTTTCTCAACCAGGGAATGTATGCGGTAGAGATTTTAAGAGATTCAATATGTTGGAATGCAAAGCCATGGCCACACCCATGGACTCCAACCTGAATATTTTAACTGATGACTCATCAGAGTTAGTGGATGTGACTCATTACAGAGAGATCATTGGGTCATTGATGTACTTAACAAATACCAGACCAGACATTTGTTTTGCTGTGAACACCTTAAGTCAATATCTTGTTCAACCAAGATGGGTTCACTTAATAGCTGTAAAACATGTGAAGAGATATCTGAAAGGGACTATAGACTTTGGTCTATACTATGATGGTATCCATGAGTATAGATTGTATGGCTACACAGATGCATATTGGGCTGGAAGTGTCTCAAACAGGAAGAGCACATCGGGCAGATGATTTTGTTTGGGGTCTGCTATGAGTTCATGGTTTAGCAGGAAACAGTCCAGTGTTTCTCGTAGCACAGCTGAAGCCGAATACATAGCAGATTGCTCTGCTAAGTTGTGAAGCCATATGGCTTCGGAAGCTGATATCAGGTCTCTTTGACCTAAAGATGGATACTACAATGATTCTATGTGATAACCAGAGTTGTGATGACAGAGAACCCTGTGTTCCGTTGTAACAAATAGAAATTTAGTATTTCTACATACGAGATAAGATGCAGATGATGATGTTTCAGTATTTATATACTGTAGATGCAGATGATGGTGATTCAATATTTCTATACTGAATATAGAGATGATGATGCTTTCAGTATTTCTATACTGAAGATATAGATGATGATGCTTTCAGTATTTACATACTGGAGATACATATGGTGATAGTTCAGTATTCACATACTGAAGATGTAGATGATGATGGTTTGGATGATGATGTATTGACGAAGCCTTTGTCTCGAGTAGAGTTCAAACACTTTCGAGACAAGCTTGGTGTTGTTTGAAAAGACCTTCCTCGAAAGGGGGAGTAGTGATGTTGCAGTGGGATTGTATCATCCCTGGGCACTTTCCCTAAAGTGATTCGGTGCCCTCGTCCTCGAGAATGAAGAGGGATTGTATCATCCTGGGAAATCTATCCAAAAGTGATTCGGTGACCTCGGTCCTCGAGAATGAAGAGGGATTGTATCATCCTGGGACATTTGTCCAGAATATATCCGGTGACTTCAGTCCTTGAGAATGTAGTGGGATTGCATCATCCTTGAACTTTGGTTCAGAAAGGTATCCAGAGGCTTTGGTCCGTCAGAAAGTGGCAGGATTGCATCATCCTCGAACTTCGGTTCAGAAAGGTATTAGGAGGCTTCGGTCTTCGAGAAAGTAGCAGGATTGCATCATCCTTGAACTTTGGTTTAGAAAAGTATCCGGAGGCTTCGGTCTGCGAGAAAGTGGCAGGATTACATCATCATTGAACTTCAGTTTAGAAACGTATCCGGAGGCTTCGGTCCTCGAGAAAGTAGCAGGATTGCATCATCCTTGAACTTCGGTTCAAAAACGTATCCAGAGGCTTCGGTCCCCGAGAAAGTGGTAGGATTGCATCATCCTTGAACTTCGATTCAGAAAGGTATCCAGAGGCTTCGGTCCCCAAGAAAGTGGTAGGATTGCATAATCCTTGGACCTAGTCCTAAAGTGATAGGGACTGATTATCCCGTAATCAATCTGGTGACTTCGGTTGTCGAGAATGCGGTAGGATTGCATCATCCTTGGACCTAGTCCTAAAGTGATAGGGATTGATTATCCTGTAATTAATCCGGTGACTTCGGTTGTCAAGAATGCAGTAGGATTGCATCATCCTTGGACCTAGTCCTAAAGTGATAGGGACTGATTATCCCGTAATCAATCCGATGACTTCGGTTGTCGAGAATGTGGTAGGATTGTATCATCCCTGGACTTAGGTCCAAAAGTGATCCGAAGAATTTCGTCTTCATGCTGTGGATGGCAGGTTATTGCTGATGATGATGACGTACTGATCGAAAGATCAGAGTATGATGATGATGATGTACTGATCGAAAGATGAGAGTATGATGATGATGATGTTGCTGTTCGAAAGATAAGAATATGATGATGATGTTGTTGCTGATCGAAAGGTCAAAGTGCTGAAGATGATGTTGCTGATCGAAAGGTCAAAGTGCTGAAGATGTTGTTGCTGATCGAAAGGTCAAAGATGTTGCTGATCGAAAAGGTCAAAGATGTTGCGAATCGAAGTGGTCAAAGTTGTTGCTGATCGAAGCGGTCAAAGTGTTGATGTTGCTAAAGACTGAAGATTGAAGATGAAGACTACATGATGTTGAAAAGCCTCCAATGATTTATAGATGTGTTACCCTGATGATGATAATTATGCTCTCTCTCTCTCTCCTATTATTGTTGTTGTTGATGTTGTTGTAGAATACCCTTCTCGTTAAGGGGGAGTGCTGAAATACTGTAACTTCGAAGAATATTCTATATGTATCTTTTGTGGTCCCCAATGGTCCTACCAGGAGAGCCACTTGTATTACTTTGTACCCCGATGCTTCTAATCAGAAGAACTAATAAGAGTCATGAGGTAGTCCCCTCTAATTGTAAAGGTGGGTCATTAGCACCCTAGTGTGGTTACTTGAGCCTACATGTGTAACTCGAGCCTACATGATTTAACTCAAGCCTACATGTTGGATGAGTTAACTTAAGTGAACGGATGAATATAAATAGAGGTGTAGCGCTCCTTATTGGGAGCACACACTCACACTTGTATAGCACATTAGTGGAGAAGAGAGGAGTTGCAGGAGAAGGAGGAGGATCAGGCTTTAATCTCCTTGTTGGTTTTACCTTTTATCTTTTTGGGGCATCTATATTGAGGAATCTTTTTGCTGGGTTTTTTCCTTTAGGGTTTTCCCAGGATAAATCTTTTTGTTCCTTTTGTATGGTTGTGTTTTTCTATCTTTCAGTGATCCTGTTCATATGCTTTTGTTATGAAAATGAAATTAAATACTGATGATCTAGCTTAGCATATTAAAATTCAACATTTCTAACCATACAATTTCTATATTAATTCATAGAGGGGATACCTTAATCTACATCACTCCCATAATGATGGAAATTTTCCAACTCACCTAGGTAATACATTTGAAACACTGGTTAGTCCAATTTGCTACAGGAGCTAAGCGAATGGTAACTGATTATATTATTGATTGTGAACACAAATTACCAGATCATAAGGCTAGAATCAATTTAAATTTGTTTCCTTTAGGGTCATGTATGATATGATAATATGCATTGACTGGAAGGAAAAGTATAAAATAGTTTTAAATTGTTTTGATAAAACCTTTACCTACTTTGCTGAAGATAAAGTTGTTAGGTATGTAAATATATTTAAGAAAATGATGCAAATTTTATGATATTCGAGTCACAGACCTACTTATAAGGGAGAAAGAAACCAACATAAGTGATCACCCTGTTTTAAGTGAATTTTCAGATGTGTTTCTAGAAGAGATACCAAGTCTACCCCGCCAACGAGAAATAGATTTTTCCATTGAAATGATACCTGGATCTACATTGGTATTTAAGATATTGTATTGAATGAGCATTCCTAAACTAACTAAATTAAAAATTTAGATACAAGAATTGTTGGATAAAGTATACATCGCACCCAATGTGTCTCCCTGGGAAGCACCAGTTTTATTTCTTAAGGAAAAGGATGGAATTATATGGCTTTGTATCGATTATACACAGTTGAACAAGGTTACCATTAAAAATAAGTATCCTTTGTGTCGGATCAATGATTTGTTCAATGAGGTGGGGGAAGCTAAGATACTATCAAAACTTGACTAGTGTTCTAGTTATCATCATAATAGAGTTAAGAAAGAAAATATCAATAAAACAACTTTCAAGACCTATCATGGACACTATGAATTCATAGTAATTCTTTCGGTTTAACCAATGCCCTTGCTAGATTCATGTGTCTAATGAATAATATCTTTAACAAGTACTTAGATCAGTTTGTATTAATTTTTATCGATGATATTTTAGTCTACTCCAAGTCTGAGGAGGAACACTAAAACATTTAAGAATTGTTTTACAAACCCTAAGAGATCATCAATTTTACGCTAAATTTTAGAAGTGTGAATTCTTTAAAAGAGAAATACAGTATCTAGGACATGCTATTTCGGAAAAAGAAACTACAGTAGATCTGTAGAAGATAAAAGATGATTTCATAATGGGAAGTGCTTAAATATGTGGCTAACATTCGATCCTTCATGGGACTCACGGATTATTACTAGAGGTTTATTGAAGGATTATCAAGGATTTCATATCCCATTACCTTCTTACAAAAGAAAGCGGTAAAGTTTGTATGGTCCCCAAAGTGCCAGGAAAGCTTTGCAAATCTCAAGAAATTATTAACCATGGCACAAATATAAAAAGTATTTGACCCTTATAAAAACTATACGGTTTGTATAGACACTAGTAAAGAAGGTTTGGGAGGAGTGTTATCTCAAGAAGGACACGTGGTATGTTATGAGTCCCATAAATTGAAAGAACAATAGTGGAATTATGTAGTTCATGACATAGAGTCGATGACGGTAGTGCATGCCTTAAAAATGTGGCATCGCTACCTATTGGGAAAATAGTTTCTTTTATTAACAAATAATACTTGTGTAAATAATTTATTTACAAAACCTGGATTTAATGCTAAGAAAACAAGATGGATGGACTTCTTGAGTGAATTCAAATTTCAAGTAAAACATATTAAGGTTAAGGAAAATAAGGTGGTAGGTGCACTTAGTCGAAGAACTCATGAAGTATATGAAATAACAATGAACCGGCTAGAAAGTGATCTCATGAATAGAATAAAAACAACAAGTGAACATGTCACATGTCCCAATTTTGCAAAAATAATATTATCTTATTTGATTTAATTTAAAGACATTATGTTAAATTTTATGTTAAGTTGTAATTGATGACTCAGCAGAGTCAATGATGTTGAATGTATTTCTGAATATTTTAATTACAAATAAATAAACTAGGGTCATCATTCTGTTTTTTCAGGTATTTCTTGTCATCATTCCATTTTTTCATCTATTTCTTGTTTTTGGGGTAGCGGGGTCCATCAAAAGTATGCTGAGTGGGTACTCGTTGGATGCAGAATTTAATTCCGCATCCAACGAGCTCTTCCGATCGAAATTTGAATAAAAACACGGGGAGATATGTCAAAAATACAAACAAAAAAAGTAGTTTTTTTTATGATACCTATCCCCAAATTTATAGTAAAAAAGTTTTTAAGACCTATACGGTATTTCAAATTTAAATCAATTTTATTGGCTAACACATGATGACATCGAATTTGAATAAAAGTTAAAAGGCCCATTTTGAGTTCAAATTTCCTCTAATGGCAATGCTTTAACCAACAATAAGCAAATCTTAACCTATCTCTGCAATGATAGACCATGGATAAACAAGAAGGAGCCACATACAGGTCGTAAGCCTTATGCTATGAATCTCAACAAACCCTTACAGAGATAAAAACTCATAGTACAAAGAATGAGTTATAAAACTGAATAGTGGAAGCTGAAACAACTCAAATCAAGACTCGTAGCACAACTAGCAACCAGAAGGGTATCGTGGCCACCATGAGAATGGTTGCAGAGCATCTCGAAGGCCCGAGAACCACGGAGAGAAATGACAAAGAGTAGGGTTACAAAGAATTTATATCTCTAATGCACGGACAGGAGAATTCCACCTGCCCACTGGAAAAATTAAACAATGCATGGGTCGAGCTCTATAGTCACCTGCATGCCAATAATTTACAATTATTTATATAATGATTCTTGAACAAATAATGTAGGAACTATATTGATCAATCATTTATAAAGGTCATCATTTACATAATATGTTTATAACATAATGTTGTTTGGGCATTAGATAACAAGAAACCTCGGATCGTTGACCAATCGAAGGTATAGTAATCATATAGTTCGATACTATTATGATCATTTATATTTGATTTATAAAACAGACCCTTTACTCATAAACCAATCATAACCACTTATACTATGAAACAAGAACTCGACACAGTTCTCATTTTTCTCTCTCCTAATTTTAGTAGCTAATTTTACCTCCATTTAAAAAAGGGTTGATATCAGTATCACACATTTTCATTTTAAGGCATTTTTTTGGGCATTTGAATCATCTTCGTCGTAAAATATCATTGCTTTCTATTTTCAAGCGTGTTTTTTAGACATTTAACAAAATAACATACATTTAGAAACAAGTTATATTGAAAAACATATACATTTTGCAATTTTTTCTTTAAAACAAGACATTTTTATAGGCAAAATAAACTTTTTTATTGACAAAATTCTAAGAAATTCTAGAAAATAAAAACATTTACAACCATTTTCAATAGATTTTCATAGATTTTTTGTATAAAAATGATACTATTTCATACTATATTCCAAAATGTTACGATTCACATAAATTCACTAAAAGATATACCATATATTTGTAATTATCATATTAAAAACAATATATATACAATTTTTTTTTCTAAAATAAAGTTTGAAAGTCAAAAGAGTACTAATATATCTTATCAAAAAATTGTCAAGTTTAACATTTTCTTCAAGACATTAAACTAATCAACAATATCACGCAGGCCAAATTCTTCATCGAAACTGGACTTTTCTATAGCTTGTCTTTCCTCATAGACATCATTGTCATCTTCATTGGGCCTTTTATGTATGCAAGATGCCCAAAGTGCTCCTTTCCAGACATCCCTCCTAATGGGGGTTGAGGATCTTTTGACATATTCACCACAAGTGTTTCACTAAACTCTCCTTTCTTCAAACCAACTTCTTGCAATTTATCTGGAAGAACTTGAATAACATTAATTATTTGCTTAATCTAATTGCATTGTAGTGGATCATTATCAATGAATATGCAATTTGTTCCTTTTTGTAAAGTGCATGCTATTACTGAACGTAACCACCACAAACAAAAAAAATAGTTAAAACAAATAGCATAAAAAAACATACTTAAAAAAAACATTTTAAACATTATATTAAAATTATACTTTAACACATGTATACATAAATGATATCTATAATACATATATACATAAATTACATATACATATATGATTCCTATAAA
>LPNX010461759.1:1135841-1152809 GCA_001517045.1 Pseudotsuga menziesii
TCTCTGGTTAATAAATTGTGATTCTCGTGAACCATTCTACAGTTGACACACCGATTTTGTGAAGGCAACCACTGCCCATATATAAAATTATACTTTAACCTACCAAACTAAAATACTTTGAACATTATACTGATTTTTTTTTTACCTACAAATGGTCATGAAATGTGCTCTAGTCCATTTCCATTTCCAGTTATCCCTCTCGGGGTATGAAACGCCATCTCGACCAACAGTTATTCCTCACGGGGTAGCAGGGTTTGGGGATGGAATTGATAGCCTTTTCAATACATTGAATCATTAATCCCTTCTCTCTTGGCTGCTGTGTGTAAGCTTTGTGATACTAGCTGATCTATGTGCACTGCTAGAATCGCAACCTTTATCTCATTATTGGAACGATATCTGATCTTAATATCAGAGCAACATATACTCATCGTTGCAGCAGCCGCGACCACATCTTCGCTGGGTCTGTGTGGTAGAGGACTCCACATTTTCTCTGCCGCCATGATTTTGGGCATGTTTACCTGAACAAAATAGCTTCCTGCATATATATTTCCAGCTGCGCATGAACATAATCTAGGACTTTCCAACTACGTATGAGCAGAAGAGCAACATTTTTGGGCATTATATGGTGTTCCTAGGGTTATGGCGTTCATGTTTAACATTGGAAATTTATGGGTTATGGTCCACGGACATTATACAGTGCTCATGGGCATTGTAAAGAAAGAAGGTTATAATCGCAGTCATAACAATCAATAAGGTGGCATCTGTGAGAACACTTTTTAGATAGATGTATCAACCATATAAAATTTACGTAACTAACTCTTAGATGTTGATCTCTAGCTCCGAGTGCACGAATACTCTGCTAAACACGAAGCACTTGCTGCATGCAGGAACAGTCACATAGCAACATTCTCGAGTTCTTAATGGACCGTCACATTGGGATCTAGAGTTTCCTAACACTTGCATTGGGCATACACCTTTTATGGTCTAGATCTGCATTTAACCCAATAAATTCAGTATGTATGAGATTTCTCTAGGTCATTGTTACCATTCTTTGTTGACATTTTAATAATTTTGATCCTTTGATGCTTTGTGGTGCTCCGCTCTTTTGGGCGCCAAAGGGCCACCCCTTACTGATGGCCTTTTGGCGCCCAAAGGAGCGGTGCTCCACTTAATGAGATGGCAAAGGAGGTGGAAGGGGAAGGCGGAGGGGGAGGAGGGTGGAGGGGGGCAGAGGGGGAGGAGGGTGGAGGGGAGCGGAGGGGGGAGCGGGGGAAGGAGGGTGGAGGGGAGCAGAGGGGGGAGCGGAGGGAGGAGGTGGAGGTCGTGGGGGAAAGGAGCCTCTCGAGAGGAGAGGAGGGAGGAGGTGAAGGGAGCCCTAGATGGAGCAAAGGGAAGGTGGATGGGTGCGCAGCATGTATTTTTTAATTTTTGTTATTTTTTTTAATAATGTTGGGAGTGTTTATATTAGTTTTTTTTAATTTTTAATAAATTTTGGTGGAGTATTTTTCTTAATTTAAAAAAAAAAATTATTAATAATCTTTGGGAGTGTTTTTTAGTTTTTATTTATTTATTTTTTAAATAATGTTGGGGGTTAAAATTATTCTAAAGAGTTTTATTTTTTGTTTTAAATTTTAATATAATGTTTGTTTGAGGGGATAAATGGGTTGGGAAGGTGAATCAAGTGAGGGAGAAGGGAGTGGAGAGTTTTTTGTTTTTGTTTTTATTTTTTAATAATGTTAGGGGGGTAAATTATTTGGGGGAGTTTTATTTTTTTTGAATTGTTTTAAGTATAATGTTTTTTAGGGGATAAATGGGTTGGGAGGGTTTGGGGGCTTTCGTTGAGTTTGAAATTTTTGATATTCGTGGGGGCCTTCATCAAGTTTGGCATTTTTCAAATTCATCTCAAATCGAGAAATGTATGCTTCAAATTTATTGTTATTGCAATCATCTTCAGAGATTCATAATGCAAGGCGACACAATAGAGATGTTGATTCTTCTTAATGCTTGGAATAAATCAAAGAGTATATCGAAGATACATATGAGTGCTTTGATGTTGCTGATTCTGTTTGGTGGGTGTCTTTTTTCATGGAACAAAGTGACATAATTTCAAACTCTACAAATGGAGATATATATTTGAAGTCTCCATTTACTTGGCCACACAGAGTAACAAATGAAAACGAGGAAACAAATGTTGAACCTCAAGGTGTAAAGTTTTCTCAAGTAGAAGAAATAGAAATGTATATTGGCTCTATAAGATCATCTACAAAGCGTCGAGAGATAAAATACCTTTACAGGGGCACAGTACAACACATCGAGGAGGGTTGCATGAATGCAGTTTTGGGTACAGATGATGCACATGATTATTCTTTATGGATTGCAAAAGTTATGAAGGTAAATAAATAAAATGTAGTATCAATAGAAGTACATTGGTATGTAACAAAGACATATGCATTTGATGGTGTGTACAAGGTAGAGATGGTGGTTGAGAAAAGGGTTTGCAGAAACAGAAAAAGAAAGGGTAAAAAAATAAATCGTCTCCGCATTGAAATCTTGAAATTAGAGGAATTTGATATACTTGCTTATGATTTCAAGTTGACAAAGAAAAACACTCTTCGCTTCAAAACTATTGAGATTATCAAGAAGTTATTGCCAAAGGAAGAAATTGCAAGATGGGAGTCTGCCAAACCAAGTCGTAGATCCAGAAGGAATATGAGCGCTGAAATGATGGGCATAAATGTAGACTCAGATGGTGCACCCATTGATAATAGAGAATAATATGGCTCATCTACAACTTCGTCCAGTCCTTCATCTGCAGAAAATGTAGATTCTAATGGGCTCTCAGATTCTATGGATGAATTTGAATAATTTCAAATGAAACATTTTAGATGTTTTTTATTAGTATGATGTTTGTAATTGAAACTTTGAAGGAGATTTTGAATATTATATGAATTATTTGTTCTTGTATGGCCTAATATATGATTTCATTATAAATCACGTCATAATTTCTTTGATTTGATATGGTTAGAGTGGTGAAATTATTTATGAAATATTTTTGTTTGTTTAATATGCAAGTTTCAAAAAAGTTGTAATTTATCTTTTGAACAAAAAATTATTTTTCCAATTTAGAAGTTGATTTTAAAGCTTTTGTAAACAACAGTATGAGATGTTTACGCCATGGCCCTATTTTTTACCCTGAAAAACAAAACGTGTATACTGGTATCAACTCTTTTCTATTAGAGGGTGTTTTTGGTGTTTTTTTGCGAAAACCATCATTTTTATGCCTAGAGTTCTCGTTCTTTGTATAAAGTTCTTGTTTCATAGTATAAGTGGTTTCAGTTTGGGGTGGAAATGATTCCTCAAATCATTTACAAATGTCAATATTATAATGTGAACATATAATATAATAACTATTTGTTTAATGTAAAGTCCAAGATGAAATGTGCAAAATCATAGAACAACTATATATTTCTATGTTTCTATATATATTATGGTCAACGCAAGGCTAGACTCCTCTAAACCCATAACTCTAGTGGATTTTATGATAAAAGTTGATTAGCACAATAAAGATTAGAATCATAAACTCTTTACAAGATCAATGTTGTTTAGACTTGTTTAGGAGCTTCAAATTAAATGGCAGAATTGTATGTTTATAAACATAATAATAATAATATGTATGTGTAAAACCAACGTTCGATTGAAAATAAACGATAAAGATGGCTAATATGGTAAAAGAATATATACAGAACTCTTTTACATAGTCTATTTGGGATTAGACTTTAATAGTCATTAGTTGTTTCTCAACATGGCATTTTGCTAGTAAATTACCATCTCTTTATATTTAGTGAATGATTTTATGCTTCCACAAAATAACTGGTGCTTAGCATAGGATAGCAGGTTGATTGTAATGTCCCGGTTTTGACCCCACTACATTAGATGTATATGATGTATAAATTGTAAATGATCATGGTGTGGAGCTAAAGGCCAAGGCCCCACCATTGATCGTTTATGTTATGTTTTGGATTTGAATTGTCATCGATTGTATATCGGGGCATGCGGCATATATTATGATGGTCATCATGTAAATATGCAGTTATAATTAATTAAATGAACACAGCCAGCTACGGTCGCGAAAACTAAATCGAAAGGGGCATGATTTTGCTAAGGATAAGGAGGTGAGGGAAATTGTTAAACTTTGGCCACGAGGGAAAATATCCATGTGTTCTCTTCCTTTTGTCTCACCCAACCACTATAATTAATCATTTCTGCTGGTAGCTGAGGGAAGTTATGGTAGTTAACTGTTTTGGGAGTGGGGTGGTAGGACTGTCAGTCCATGCCTCCATGCACACTCCACCCAGCAGTTGACTTCAGAATGGCAAGGGGAAGCCTTCATGCACTCTTCACTCACACAAGCAATTCCACTCTCACCACGATTTTTGTATGTTTCTCCTCACGCACAGGAATTTTCCTAGGTTTTACCCACGCGATTTTCTACTGCAAATTCGTGACCTCTCCATTGTTGTGCATTCTCACGCAGAGGGATTCCTTCCTGTTTTTGGTCTTCACGCACTGGATTTTGCTCGATTTACCCACGTAGTAGTTTTCCTCTGCGGATTGGTGAATAGTGTGGCCGTATCCTGTACTCACAGGACGATTGTGGGTTCTGCATTGTTGCTCACGCTCACCCACAGGATGGGAGACTGTAATTTCTTCCCCCTGCTCGGTCTGTATATGTTTTCTTGGTGATTTCGTTGCCCAGGACGGGATGTGTTTTCCCACATTGTTGGTTATGGTTGTTGTGGTATTCCTTACATGCTGGGGACTGTTGTAAATTCTCCTGAGTCATTTTGGCCACGATAGGGCCAATAATGACTCAGAAGTCGTTTTCCCTGTTTAAGCTGTGACAGCTAAATTAATTGTCGGAGTGCAATGTTTGGTCTTCGGACTATGGGAGGAGTAGGGATGTTGGCTTAGAATTGCTTGATAAACCTGGTGGCTGGAAACCACACAGACAGAGCTAGAGGGCTGGCCTTCTTCTCCATCACCCCTGAATAGCACTGGAAGGGAATGCAGGGCCTGAGGGACTGTGTAGCAGAGAAGGGACTAATTCCTTGTGTTGGGTGTGTTTGGGTGTCTTAGAGGTCAGGCTAGTTCTGGTGTAGGTGTCCTTGGCTCTGTAATGAGCTCACCAGCTTAGCAATCTGCCTTCTCCAACTCCTTAATGGCCTGATAAACCCAACTGTGTTGGCTTGGCTGTGTTTTGTATGTCCCTGGCTATGTGTAAGCCTTCTAGTTCCCTTATTCCTTGGAGAATCATGCCCAGCTCGGGGGTGGCAGCGCTGCTGAGAGATTAAGGAGCACGCTGGCCTATGGTTGGGTGGAACGTTGCAGCGACGTAGCTGGTTGCGGATCGAGTTCATCATAAGATAAGTGATCTTGTCCATTTTTACTTCTACAACTATAATTTCTATTAATGAAATTGATGAACATGTCAAATGAATACATGCATGTATGAATGCTGTTGGTTTTCGCTGTGTATGAGGATTAAATTGCATCTGTGCATGATAAACAATCCTGTGTGTATATTTTAGTTCAGATTTTGTTTAAGCATTATGTTTTAGAAAATTTTCATGCCTGTACATGTTCATGGGCTCTTAGCCGGGCATGGAAGCTTGTAGTTGCGTCCTCTATGCCGGTCGGAGGCATAGGGACGTGACATTGATATTTATAGAAACATCAACCTTAGAAGCTGTTGGTAGACAGTAACTTAATACAAGTAAAGTATTATAGGACAATAAGAATTTAAAATGGATTGATCCTTCGCGAGTCTATAATCAATAGAACCTCATGGTTTGACATATATTTAAGAGATGTAGACAACAACGTTTTCTTATGAAAAGACACTATCGTTTTTACACTAATCAACTTAATTGTCAAAAGTTTACAGACTGTAAGTTTCCCTACAGAAGTTAAATATCGAACAACTTGATACTCAAATAAGTGGTATGATAATGTATAATAAATCAAAGTACAATCAGTATAACATTGCAAGTAATGCTTATTAAAGTAGAAGTTATCAAGAAACTAAGATTACAAGTTTAGAGCCACAGAAAGTAGTTTATTGTCGCCATGTACATTAAAGAAAGAAACTCAATCATCTAAACTTTGTTTACAAGAACTGAAGAAAACAAACTGTTTTTACGTCACAGAAGTTCATTTGAAATATAGCAGCTTATTTACTAAGCTTATTAATTGCAGTTAGAAATACTACTGGATACTTTATGAAATTAAAAACGTTACTCGATCATTCATACCTATAAACCTATAAGAACAAGTAATATTTCTACGTTAGCATAAATGTTAATTAAGCCCAAGAATTCAAAGTTAGATTCCACCTACTGATCATAAAAAAAACTCATCAGTAAACTGAAATAAAACAATGCGCAAGTTAAACTTAATCTTGTTACAAAAGGGAAATTGCTGCATTAACATAATTGAGATTATGTAATACTAATCTTTTAACTGTTTCTTTTATTGCTAACCTTTAGCTGTTAGTAAACCACAGTTTCATCATTTTATGTTATCTCAAAATTTTAAATTTTTGTGAAAATTTGGGGTTTTGACAAAATATGATGTTGAATATTTGAATTTGTTAAATAAATTACAAAAATGAAGTAAATTTAAATGAGAAAAAATTCAAGATAGACCGGAAAGGCCTAATTTGGTTTAAGGATAGTCTATACATGCTTGATATTGCAGAATTAAATTTTTTTATTTTAAATTAGATGCATAAACGTCTTTATACAGATCATCCTAGGTACGAAAAAATGATAACAACCCTCAGAAAGCAATTCTTTTGGCCCAGATTAGAAATAGATTTAGGAGATTGTCTATTTAAATGCTTGGAATGTCAACACGTGAAAGTTGAACATCAACACTCTGCAGGGTTGTTACAACCTTTACCATTCACAAATGGAAATGGGAATTTATTTCTTTGGACTTCAGCATAGGTTTTCCAAAAACACAGAAACACCATGACTCAATTATGGTTGTAGTAGATAAGGTAAGCAAATATACGCATTTTATTTCGATAAAATCGACTTACAAAGTGGTCGATATTGCAGAAATATTCCTAAACAAAATATTTCAACTACACGGGGTATCAAAGAGGGTAATCTCCGATCATGATGTTAAATTTAAGTAAAATGTTTGGAAATCATTGTTTGCAGGTTTAGAAACAAAAATAAACTTCAGCACTAGTTATCACCCTGAAACAGATGGGTAGACTGAACATACAAATCAAGTCGTCAAGGATATGTTAAGAATATACGTCACAGTAAAACCTACTAAGTGGGAATAATTTTTGAATCTCGTAGAGTTTGCATAAAATAACGAATATCAAGCCTCATAAAAAATGATCCTGTTTGAGGTCATATATGGGAAGAAGTGTACTAACCCAATTACTTGGGATAGCCCCATGGACCATATTCTTGTAGGAGACAAATTGTTGCAAGCCATGGAACAAATTGTTTGGAAAGTAGTGAAGAACTTGAAGGTGGCGCAAGATCTCCAAAAGTGTTGAGTTGACTTGAAAAGACAACATCAAGAGTTTTATGTTGGGGACCATGTATACGTTCGGGTCAAGCAAAAAAGAGCTCCCTTAGATTGGGAAGTTGTACCAAATTGGCATCGTTGTTTTACGGATCCTTCCAAATCTTGGAAAGAATCGGATGAGTGGCGTACAAACTTTCACTTTTGGCTCATTTAAGAATTCATAATGTTTTTCATGTTTCATTGTTAAAGATATATTCATGATTTCACTCACATGATTGACTAGAATGTGTTGCAGGTGGAACTAGAAGGTGAGTTTAAAGTGAAACCTTTACACATTCTGGACAAGAAAGGCACAACACTTCGGAACCGAGTCATTGCTCGAGTAAAGGTGTAATGTAAGCACTTTATCCCGAAGGAGGCGAATTGGGAATTAGAAGAAGATATGCAAGGAAAGTACCCTCAATTATTCCTGAAACCAATGGAAGAAGAATAAAAACATTGAGGATAGTGTTTGGAATAATGGGATGAGAATGTAACAACCCCCAAGAAATAAACATTACTTAGTAATTATGATTTATATTTGAGATATTGTTTATATTGAATAAAAAATGGATCAATCCAGAATGTGCCAATAGGTCATTGAAGTACATATGTAATAAAATAATATGGTTAATTAAAAATTATTGAATAAATGAGGAAAACCATGTTAAATGAGAAAATTACGCATGCAAGAGTGGAGGAAAAGGAATGGTTAAGCTCTGGGAAGTTAAAACAAGTGTCAGAAGTTCATTTATGGCACTAAACACACCGTGGAAATCAAGGATTTTGATAGCTGCAAAAATTCCAAGCAGAATTGGCTGCTTGTGGAAGGTACTAGGAAAAATAAACTATAATAGGAATGCATATGAGGGAGGAAGGATGTTGCTTAGTATGCTGAGGAAAGAATCTTTGTTGCATGAGCACTCTAGAGTTAGGAAAACTATTTATGACTTATTGACGAAGAATTGTGACTGACGTTGACTGTCACCACTCCTGGCATGCATGATTTAGCTGAGGGGTGATTAAGTTCAGAGAGAAAAGTTGTTCGTAATCTCCGGTTGTGTGGAACGTGGTTGTTCCTACCATATTCGAGACTACTGTATTTCCAGGTTCCATTAAAGTTTTAAATTACACAAACTGTTTATTTCTTTCTATATATGTATGCCAATGACATGAAATTATCTATGTAAGATTTTAGGTTTTTTGGATGAAAATTGTAAATGCTTTATATGAATAGTAGATCATGTTCTGTTTTATTCCAAGTTAAGCTTGGTAATAGCGAATGGTATTATGGTTGTCAACACCAGTTAGAAATAGAAGCCAATGATAGTAGCAATACATATAAGTGATTCTTCTATTTCAAGTGCATTGTAGGATATAAATCTATCTAATTAGGATGTCTTTTGGTTCAAACAATCTTATAGGCATAATATCACTGTATTATTATCAATTTTTTCTTATGCAAATATTTTCCAACTATAATACAAATCCATAGTATTATTTTTACACGTAAAAAGTCAATGCATCCTCTGCAGTATTCTATAGGTTGCATTGAATAAGTATAAAACCCTCCCGTTTATCTCGCTGCGCGGCCTGGTATAATCTTGTTCAACACTTGCAATGGATATTTTCGATTCGACTTAGGGTGGACTACGATCTACAGAAAAGAATTTCTATGTTGATGCTTGGATGTTCCAGATCCTAGCCAAGGCAAAAAATCACATATAAAGTTGGCCAGACTCTACAAATCAAACCTACAGTCAAAGGATGTTCTAGCTAAACCATCATAGTCTGTGTACCCTCTTATCGCTCAAATGAGTGTTACAAAGGTGTAGTTATTACAAAACTCTTCATGTTGGGCTTATGACCCGTAGGTTAAAAAGATAATTATATTGTATGATAACCACCTACCCGAATCGACGAAATGAACAAAAATAGAATTACAGAAAATTCACTACCTTCCAATAATTGTTTCTTCACTATGCCCACAGTCAAGTTTAAACTCCTCGCGGTATAAACTCTAGCTAGGTTTTTCAAACCATTGATAAACATTTTCTGTTAGAGTAGTAAAATTCAAAGTACTAGTAAATATAAAACCATAATGATTCTAGGGATTGATAGGATGTTACAGTAAAAAGTACCATTTCCTTTATCGAAACAACATATGCATTGTACCAAATAAATTATTCAGAGCATTACCTAATTGACATTATATTTCCACTATGAGAGAGGGACTTGGAACCCTTCGCATGTTAAGAATCACCCTACCCAACTATTTCGGAACCGGAGTAGAATCTACGCAGACCTTATCCAAGGCAATGAGCCCTTTTTCTCTTAAACTCTCCATCACCAACAAATGAAAAGTAACGGGTCGTCGTATTGCTTACCCGTGTAGCCACGATGAACATGCAACCACTGGGATACTCGCAGCATGGTACCTGCAACTAAACAACGTTAGGTTAGACAGAATATGTTGTTAACTGAATAAGAAAGATAAATAAAGAAGTAAAAGTATCAACAAACTGTTGATTACCTGGTTCAGGGAGGAGCCGGAGCACATAGAGCAATGTTGACACAACCACCAACAAATTAGTTCTCAGCATGGGGTTTACAAAGCACAAGGTAAAGAAACAGCCAAAGCCTCGCGAGTATTCGATTTCGAAGTCCCTGCCGGTATCGACACTGACTATTGGTTAGCCAAAGCTCTATAAATGCACTTTCCCTACTGCAAGTTCAGAGCCGAAAGGAAATCCTCTCGTAGAAGCTAACTCTTCGAAGAGAGGTAAGAATGAAATCTAAATAGACTCTCACACTATAAACTTTCAAACCACTGACAAGTATGGTACGTGTATGCCAAAACAAAGTTAATGCAACCTGTAAGGACTGGGTGTTGGGCGCGTAGGATAAACGTTCACCAAATCGCCCGCTTTGCCGGCGAATTTTGTATAGAAACCGGTCTAGATTGTTAAGGGAAAGTGTTATTTTTTCAATTAAAAAATATCTGTGATTAGATTTAGTTGATCTATATGAAATGGCCTATCTCAAAACGACCCAGATTCCCAAATTGTAATTTAAAACGTCAAAATCGTTGTTTCAGCAAAATATTCTCTGCCGAATTCCGGCAAGTCGGGGGCGATTTGGTGAACGCTTATACTGCTCCGGTGTCGGGTCTCCTCGAGAAGCCAAAGGACTTGTATATTTATTATTGCTCCGGACAGTGAATGATGGTGCCCTCGTAACCCAAAGAATATCTTACCTTCATTTAATACCTTAATAAAGATATTCATTAACCCTAGTACTGATTCTCGTGTTGTTTTTTTAGTTGTAATTCTTAGGGTCTAATAATCTTGGATTTTCAACCTGATCATAAGTTGAGTTTAGGTCTTAACGACCTTGAACTACAAAATCTTACCATGATACTGATTCTCGTGTTGTTTTTTTAGTTGTAATTCTTAGGGTCTAATAATCTTGGATTTTCAACCTGATCATAAGTTGAGTTTAGGTCTTAACGACCTTGAACTACAAAATCTTACCATGACTTTTGAAGCATGTCTAGTTCAAGAACTCACCATCCTAGGACTTGGAGAAAGTTCTAGAGTCACTTGTAGCAGCAGCTGAGTTAACAAATGTTAACAAGTTCTCAGTTTGAGATAAACATATTAAAGAGGTTAAACTATATAAATTTTAAGTACCAACATTGGATCAGAGAGCTCCAATGCCAACTTTTCGTACATAAACCCCTATCTCTAAAGGAAATGCAACTAGGGCTAGCTATTGCTAAGTAAGCAATAGTCCACCAAAAAAACATATACCATGATATGACTCGAGAATTATGGGTAATTAGCCTGCTTAATGTTTTATTCCTGAAACTGTACATTTAGATTTATCATTGATAAGATAAATGTAGAAATCATGAAAAAATAGTAAAAGAAAAAAAAAGGCAAGATTTTACAAAAAGTTATTGTGTGTGTTTTTCAATTTAACAATTTAATCAATCCTTAATAATTATTACTTACATCATAATAATCCTCATAATTATATCTATGTATTCCATTTAACATATCCCTTAACTTATTTCCTCTATTTTTCAATATAACAATTTACACAATCCTTAATAATTATTACTTACATTATGATAATTCTCTAATAGTATGTATGTATTCCACTTAACCTATTCTTTACAATATGATAATTGTCAAAAAAATATAATTACATAATGTTAATCAAATTCCAGTTTTGTGTCATTGTCCATGATTGGAACTAGCCCATATCCAAATCCTAGGCTCTATAAATCATTGAGAGGGATCAAATCTCTTGTGCAAACCTCTTCTTAGGTATTGCACCTCAAGAGATTTTATCCATATAGATGCTTAATAAAACCTAGGATTTAGATCTAAGATGATAATACATTTATTTCCTCCATATTTAAATATAAAATGAACCATATTTAAATATAAAAGAACCATAAAAAGAAAATATTTTATTTATACTCGTATGAAGAGAATGTAAACATAATCATCATGAAAAACATAGTCACTTTTACTTTTTAAGATGATTTTGAACATAATTGTTGACTCTTATAAAAATAGCTTGGGTTGGGCATATTAAAACCTAACAAATACGATGAAATCGGTGGTTAGCAAATCTTGACCATTTGTGCATCATTTGTAACAGAAATTGAAAATAAAACAAAACTTCATCAAATCAATCAACTAGATTAAAAACCGACCTTGGATAGATTAATTAGCGAGCTTTTCCTTTTACTATAATAATTGAAATGTGAAATTTATTCCGACTGATCCGCTAAAACCTCTGCCTTTGAAAGCTATTGAAGTGAATATTATAACGGCCGATATCCTCTAGATAAAGAGTTCTAAATCGAACGTTCTCTGCTTAATATAAAAAACTTTCGCAGGTGTTCCTGACATGGACGTTGGCATCAACCGAAAGAAGAAAGAGACCAAATCCTGCTTTACATTTGATATAATAAAAGAGTCCTTTAGAGGGTTGTCTCTGATTGGCAACTCATAATGAAGGTCATTTCAAGATTCAACCATGCACTTAGGGTGGGACTATACGTTTCTTGTTTTCTTAAACACTATTTCTTTAACCATTCTCTTTGCATTCATAAAGCAATTTGTATCTTAAAGTCTTTAAAAGTTTTTTTTGAGACAAAGTGACAATATATCTTAGAGAAAGTGCACTTAAGTAGGTCTAATGGTTAAGAACATGTGTTATCTCTTTGGAGGTTACAGGTTCAAAACCTGCAGGGTAGTGTTGCCCATTAGCCTATTATGACAAGGCTTGAAGGGTAGGTGGTCTCGACCTCTTCACAAGTTCTACTTGGGAGTTTACTTTGACTATGTAATGATTGTTCTACTTGGGAGTTTACTTTGACTATGTAATGATTGTAATTCTGGCTATAACTTGATTCTTTCGAATAGAATAAATGTAAAACATGTAAATTAGTTATTAGTATACTATATTGAACTTGTGTTTGGTGAATGCAAATAAACCATTCACTATAACTTAGGTTTGTAAGTAAATGATCAATGACTTTGCAACTAGTTTTTTGTGATTTTTTGAATTGTTGAAATTGCAATTTTCGGTTGTTGGATTTGCATGATAAGAATGACCCATTGCCAATATAATGGATAAATCTATTTTTATAATCAAAATTACAATTTGAACAATAAAACTGACAATTTCAGCAAAACCAACAATTTCAACAATGAAAATAATGATTTCAACAAAAACCAACATTTCCAAATTCGATATTCTATGTGAACCTTGTACAATTTTCTTTACTCTCAATTTAAATAGGCAGTCTTATAATTTAAAATAAAAACCAATAAAACAATTAAAAAAAACTTATCTTAATTGACAAATTTAAACTTTGAAAAAAAAGCAATGAATTTCAACTTTGTTATGTTAGATGGAGGTTGATCTCCGCGTCGATTTCTTCCGGTTGTCTTATTCCTTGAATGTCAGTTTGGGCTTCCTTCGAAGAGAATACGATGGGATATATCAATCGTGGAGTGCTCAATTACAAGAATTACCATAAAGTTGTTAAAAAATATTTCGATATCTTTTAATAACTTTCACGCATACCTACAACTATTGAGCCAAGTATCCATTACTTGGTCAATGGTGAAAAAATATCGGGACGGGAAGACTTAGAAGAAGTGGAAAATAAACTGCAATAGTAAAGATGATGATTTTGTATTTTTATGAGAAAGGCTTAAAAAGAGAGCCAAGAAAAGATAAAAATCTCACTAGTTAGCTCACGAGATAAGAGTTTAAGAGTAAGAGGTGGGCACATTCTCTTAGCCACTCTTTCAGCAGTTCGGGAGGAGGTCACTAGTTTGATTTCCAAGTCTTAAACAAAGTATTGGAGTTTTTATTTTAAAAAATAATATAAAGGTTGATTTTGAAAAACAAAGAAAAAAATCACATACCGTAAAGTATATCACATATTGTAAAGTATATCACAAGATGGGTAAATAGTTTTATAATATATACTAGTATAACAAAAATGAGAAAAAATACTATAGGTTTTATGTCTAATTTATGATTTTCCAAATTATGTGAATAATCAAGACAACAAGACTTAATGAATGAAGTTAGTAAAGGAGAGTTGCTTTCAATTTTTCAAAGTTTCCAAATCTTCTTGGTTTGTTAGGTTTTATAAGGGAATATTGAAAAGTGACAGAATTAGGGGAAATATCTTACATATTTTCAATGAATCTTTGTAGTTTTTAGTCTAACTATTGGTAATTTAACATATTTTAACCACTTTGATGAGTTTAGGCTTATTTATTTATGCACATCTTTAAAATCATTTCTCTGTGTTCCAATATTCTTCTCAAACAACATTTCTAAAGAGCAATTTGGTTTCCTAGTAGGGAGATGTAAATAAAGGAAATATACATAAATTTGTTAGCGTGGCACATGAATACTTGCATATTACAAAGCTTATGTAGTACAAGGTAATGGTTCTAAAAGTAAACACATCAAAATGCTATGACAATGTTGGAGAATGGATTTAGATGAGGATTAATAAAATTCAATGTTGCATTGAATGGATTTACATGAGGATTAATTGAATTCAATTGCGTTTGAATGTTCCTTTTGTCGCAATGAATGCGAGTTGCATTTCGTTAATATTTCTTTGAGTTATAACAAATGGGTTAGCCACATAGTTCTTCAATCTGTGTAGGGGTCTAACAAGGTTACCCCTTCACCTTTACACTTTCTTTTCTTATAGTTGTAGGAGGATTGAGTATATCATTAAATAAAGGTCACCACGATGAGAATTATAGGGGTACTAAATTTTCCATTCTTTTCTTATAGTTGTAGGAGGATTGAGTATATCATTAAATAAAGGTCACCACGATGAGAATTATAGGGGTACTAAATTTTCCAAGTTATGTCATTTGATTTAACCCTTATTTGTTGATTCACATATTAATGTCCAACATTGGGAATCAAAGGGATATTCAGCGTGAGCGCAAGCTAATGAGGGTCACTTTTGGCACGTTAGATGCAATAGAAAACTAAAAAATTAGGTATCCCTCAACTTAATTGTATTTTTTGAAATACTTGCACAAAATATCTTGCTTTGAGTAAATAAGATTAAATGTAGGAAATTGAATCACCTTTCCAAATATATAAGGTTTATCTATTGAAATTTTTTATAACTATGTCAAGTTTCATTTTTTCTAACAACCGCTTTTTATTTTTTAGGAAAATGATAAGGTATATGCTTTTGTGGGTGGAGCCTTTGGGGGCCTAAATGATGGTTTTGGGATACAAATCTTTGCAGGAATGTAGAGAAGATATAGCACTAGTGCAGGGCTATTTTTCGAAAATAAAATTAGTAATTTTTATTTTTTTATAATTATCGAAGTGATCATTCCTAAAAAATGGTACGTCTTTTGTGGGTGTTTCCTTTGAAGGTCTTAATGAAATAATCATGAAATGGGTTTTTTATAGAATGTATAGGTCGGTGTATTCTAGTGCACCATATAATTTATTTTTAAAATGATTAAGAATTGAAAACATTATGGAAAAAGCACTAACAACATGTTTTTTGAGTTAAGGAATTAGGACACAATAGAAATTAAAAAATAGGAAAAAATAATATTTTTTAATAAAAAATACATATTTAGAATATGTAGAAAAAATTCTATTTATGTTTAAGATTTCATAAAAAATGATTGTGTGTACCATACTGTAACTAGTGCATAAACAACGACATATTCAGAAAATGGAAGAAATGCCCAATTAGCTATGGTTTATCATATACCATGACACAGGTTTGGTATTATTGAAGCAAACTCCATACCATACACATAAAACTATTGGTGACATGTGAGCAAGTGAATTGGCATGTTTAAATTCAAATTACATTTCTCACCCTTGTAGAATTGGAAAACGTGTGCATGTTATAGAACTACAAAACGCCTCCGCGTTATAGAACTACAAAGCCCGTGCACATTATAGAACTACAAAACGTGCGCATGTTATGTAGTTCTATAATGCACACGTGTTTTGTAGAGATAAAAATATAGAACTATATGTAATATATCAAATGTATGGATAATAGTTTAGAGGGGGTGTGGAAGGGTCAAGGGCCTAGGAGGATGTTGGAAGTTCAAGTGGGGATGGTTAATAATTGAGAGGGGGTGGGGAAGGGTCAAAGGCCTAAGAAGATGTTGTAAGTTCAAGTGGGGATGGTTAATAGTTAAGAGGGGGTGGGGAAGGGTCAAGGTCCTAGGAGGATGTTATAAATTCAAGTGGAGAAAGATGAATGGAATGGAAACATTATGGGTTACAAGGGTGAAGGGGAGTTGGGATTCAGATAATTATTAAGAGGAGAAGAGGTGTTGAAGACATATAGGGTTAGAAGCAGTACATGAGACTTGAGTGACAAAGGGGGATAAGGTGGAGGGGAGGAAGTGGGTTATGGTTTGATGAGAGAGAGGATTGGTGAATGGAAAGGTGGATATTGAGTATTATAGGAGGAATAGGATGTGTTGGAGGAGAGAATCGAAGGAGGGGGGAATTGAAGAGATGGGAATGAGATGCGATAAAACAGAGAATACGGGTCATAATATGGTAGGGGGGTGAGGAGAAGGGATAAGTTGTAAACATAGAGAGAGAGAGAGAGAGAGAGAATGATGTGGAGAGAGTGTGAGAGAGAATATGATCAAGAGGGAGGAATGGAGATATAGTGAAGGAAAGAGATATTGAGGGAGCAATAGAAGGTGTGTTTGTGTGAGGGGTGACATGGATAGACACAAGGAGAGAAAGGGGAAGGTTCACACACACACACACACACACACACACACACACACACACACATATATATATATA
>LPNX010461825.1:535-102391 GCA_001517045.1 Pseudotsuga menziesii
AGTCGTACCCGCATAATTGTTTAGAAATAGAAAATATCGGGATTTGGGATATTTCAACCAAAGTATCATAGCATTCTTTAGCAGTCTTCAAAGATGCGATGTCAGGCATCAATGACACTCTAATAGAATCATAGATGATTCTTCTAGCCTTACCTTGCTTCCTCTTGTAAGCAAGCCTACCAGCATTTGTTGTTGGCTCTTCTGTGACATTAAGAACAATGTCATCCAAGTCATTTTCATCTAGAATGGTTGTCAATTTGGCTTTCCAGGAGTTGAAGTTTGTTGAACCATAGAGCTTCTCTTCCGGTTTGAAACTATTGGTGGCCATCTCTGCTACTTAGTCAAATCTTAGATCTGCAAATCTTATCCCAAGATCTAGTGAAAAACAACAGTAGTGTCCATTTACTGTGTTTTCACATGCTAAGCTCTGATACCATGTTGAATTTTAGCATTAGCAGAAATACTTAAAAATTTGCAGATGAACTTAAACAAATAACAAGTGCAGTAAAAACACAATCATCACATCAGCACAATGGACACAAGAGTTTTTCACTAGGGAAACCTTCAAAGGACAAAAACCCCAAAAAGCATTAGTAGCTCATCTCCTAAATGAGATGACTTAGGAAATTCTTCAAAAAGTTCCTCAAACCGAAATCTGGGTTTGACCACAATTTAAGTGAAATTTCTCAGCAAAAAATCAGGACAAGGGTTTTGAACCCTAGATCCTTAAATTTTCAGATCTGCTCAAAGACTGTCAAAAATCAGTCTACCCAAAAATTATCAGATTTGCTAGTAGAAGATCAGGAATGTCCAAAACAACAGTCTGCCCAAAAATAATTTTTAGATCTGCCCAAAATACAAAATTAGGGCTTGCCCAAATTTTATCAACTGCCCAAAAATAATTATCAGATCTGCAAAACAATTTAGGGCCTGCCCAAAAATAAAAGTTTACTGCCCAAAAATTAAAAACAACTGCCTGAAACTTTTTACAGGCTACCTAGAAATGTTTTTCTACAAAAAAGAACAACTGCACGAAACTTTTTACAGGCTGCCCAAAAATTAATTGCAAGTTGACCGGAATCTCTGTATGAGCCTACCCGAGTGTTTTCTGCCTGCCCGAAGTTGTACGACTGCTAGAAAAACAAACGCTGAAGGTGGCTGTCCAAAAATGTTGAGGATAGATTTACTGATAAAAACCCTAGCTGAGGGTTTGCTGAGAATGAATGCCCTAGCTAAGGCACAAACATAAAACAGTCTTCTTCAGTAATAGTAGCTTCACCTGTGAGAGCAAAATTGTGCGTAACAATGAGAATACCTGATCTTCTTTTATAGCCTTCATTCACTTGTAAGTGGGCCAAATTTAGAAAAGATAAAATAATAATATTTTAATCTTTTCTTAATTTCACTTTTACCTTCTTACCAAAAAGGTCTTTTATTTATTTTTTACTTTTACCAAAAGTCCTTATTTATTTTTTACTTTCACCTCTAGTCCTTTTCTTGTGGTCCAAAAGTTCTTATTTATTTTTTACTTTTGACTTTAGCCTTTTTCCAAGTGCCCCTATGGTCATTACCTGTGGTCCTTTTTTATTCCAAAAGTACATCATCATAAACCAAGAGGGTTACTAATGCCTTTATCTCACACTTTGTGTGACACCTAGATCTGGTACTAGGGTAACTTAACCAAGGGTAGCTAATCCTTAGAAAAGTACACAAATCCCATAGATCAAGGGTCAGAGTGCCACACATGCCTAAACCCAGTCTAGGGCTTACAGTGTCTTCTTAGTAACAGACCAGGTGCCTCCATTCTCCAAGAGAATAGCTACTTAGAACTACCCTGAGTCTACCAGTACTAGGCTGGTCCACGTCGTGGTCCCGAAACAGATGTCTAACAGTCAACAGAATGGTCACTTAACACTGGGATGAGTCTACCCAAGGCAGAGCTAGGTCTATATCATGGTCCCAGACTAGATATCTACCATTCAATAGAATGATCACTCAACACTGGGTTGAGTCTTCGCTGTGGTCCCGGATTAGGTGGTCCCATTCTCCTAAGAGAAGGGCTCTCGATGTTGCTCAAAAAAATCAACATCATATGCATGACACTCCTCATATATACAATAAACCTTCAAGACCTACCATGCCTCACTTTCTGGAAAATCCCACTTCATGACCAATCATACCAACTGAACCAAGTGAAGCATTTGGGGCATATCTAGAGGAATACAGGGATTTGGGAGATGAGTTTCACTTAGCTATGTCATTTTCCGACTTTTGCAATATGAAAAGCAGGAACTGGCAAAGAAATTTTAATAGACGGTTTAATTAGAAATATGAATTGAAAAGACCATTCCAAATTTTGATGGATCTCGTGGTTGTCCAACAAGAATATGGGTCCATAAGTTGGATAATTATTTCCAACTAAACCCTATGACAGAGGTTGATGCCATTAAATTGGCTACATTACATCTGGACGAAAAACCTCATGAGTGGTGGTACCATGGGTTAATTACGTTGGGTCACAACACCATCACTTCATAAAGCGATTTCACGCAGAGGCTCATTGAGCGTTTTGATAAGAGGAACACTGAGATACATTTCAAAGAGCTAGCTCAGCTCAAGCAGACTGACAGTACCAAGGCCTTCATATCAGTTTCAGAGAGTGGCAGTTATCGTGACCAATGTATCTGAGAGCATATTGGTTATGGTATTTACAGAAGCTTTGATTAAGCCTTTACGTGGGTGGGTGAAAGTCTACAAACCATCCACTTTACAAGATGCCATCAGTAAAACCTAAGACTTACAAGATTCGGTTGCAAAGAACAACTTCCCGGTTAAGACAAATTTCCCAAGTAAAGATAAATATAAGAAACCCTTCCAACATGAATGGACAAAGAAAAATTGAATGAATGATAACACTAGGAAGGAACTCAGAAGAAAGAAATTATGCTTCACTTCTCAGGAACCATGGGTCCCAGGTCATAGGTGTGCAGGGAAAGCTAAAGCACACTATATAGAAGTTTACTCAAATAGTGAAGAAGACAAGGATGAACCTGAACAGGAAGCAACAGAGGAGCTTAGAGCGACAGAAGAGGGGTTACTCCAGCGAGAGACCAAGGGTGGAGTTATTGCTACATTGTCGGAAGTACCCAGATTTCATACTCTTATGGTCAGAGGAGTAGTACAAGGCCACATGGTACGGTGTGTTGATTGATGGTGATGGTGGGGTGACCCCCAACTTTATAGATGTTGCACAGGTTTGCTAGGCGAGGTATCTAGACAAAGGAATTCGAAGGGTTCACAGTAGCAGTAGCAAGCCATAACAGCATGGAGTGCAACCACTGGATTCCCAAATTAAATGTCACACTAGGAAACTATATTATGACAAACTCCTTCTATGTGGTCAATGTAGTAGATACAAATGTAGTATTACAGGTTCAATGGCTCTATTCTATAGGTAAGTATACTACTGATTATAGGACCATGGAGATGGAATTCTAGGGACAAGATAAACACTTACCCCCCTAAGTCGATTTCACCACAGAGAATGGAGGCAGTGCTCAGACAAAGAGACAGAGTGGTCAGCCGAATGTTTTGTCACTTTTCAGAAACCTCTAAATAACAACACAACATCCAACAGATATGCAGGCATTGCTACAGAAGCATGAGAGGGTATTCAAAGATCTACCAGCAGGTCGACTGCCTAATAGAGGGTTCGAGCATATCATTGAGTTAGAGGAGGGAACACAGGCATCCAAAAAAGGTACAAAGATGACATAGAAAAAACAATAAAAGAATTATTGGAGTTAGGGTACATATGACCAAGTTCTAGCCCATTTGCATCATCAGTGGTACTGGTAAAAAAGAAAGATGGCACATTACATATGTATATCGATTACAGAGCCCTCAACAAGAAAACTATCAAGAACAAGTACCCCATTCCCATAATTAATGAGTTTATGGATGAATTACAGGGGGTAAAGTAATTTTCAAAAATTGACCTACGATCAGGGTATCATCAGATCCAAGTAAGAGATCAAGATATTGCAAAAACAGTTTTTCATTGCCACTTTCGTCCTTATGAATCATGAATTATTATTCATGCTTTTTGGATTCACAAAAGCACAGGCAACTTTTCAATCTTGCATTAACCACACCTTCAAAGCTCAGTTGCATTAATTTTTACTTGTGTTCTTTGATGACATTTTAATATTCAGTAAAACTTGGGAGGAATATTTGAGACACCGAGATGAAGTACTAGGAATTCTAGAAGAACAATCCCTATATGCCAAAATGTTATATCTAGGGCATGTAGTATGTACCAATGGAGTACAGGTTCATATGAAAAAAGTTAGAGTTATTTTGGATTGGCCTACACCAAAAAAGGTAACAAAATTGAAGGGATTTTTGGTCCTTTGTAATTACTACAGGAGATATGTTAAAAGGTTTTCACAATTGACAGCACCCCTCACAGATATTACAAGGAAAGGGGCATTC
Organism: Pseudotsuga menziesii; assembly: GCA_001517045.1. Classification (NCBI taxonomy): domain Eukaryota; kingdom Viridiplantae; phylum Streptophyta; class Pinopsida; order Pinales; family Pinaceae; genus Pseudotsuga; species Pseudotsuga menziesii. The sequence continues at coordinate 5,030 of LPNX010461825.1, forward strand.
AGCTGAACAGAAGGGGCACAACAAACATTTGAAAAGATGAAAAAGATTATGAGTTCATGTCTCGTTTTGGCATTACCTGACTTCGTTCAGCCATTTGTAGCAGAGTGTGATGCTTCAGGGGAACTGATACAGTACCACCACCCAATCGCCTTGGAAAGCAGAAAACTTAGAGATTATGAATGGCACTACTATATATATGACAAGAAAATGCTAGCAATCTTACACGCCTTAACAAAATTCAGGCAGTATTTGGTAGGAAGCAAGTTTAAAATTAAGACAGGTCACAATAGCCTCAAATACTTCTTAGAACAAAAAGAGTTAAATGAAAGGCAACAAAAATCGGACAGTAAGGGTCCAAGCTTATGACTTAGAGATTGAATATGTTAAGGGGAAGAACAATGTTGTCGCAGATGCATTATCTATACGGCCAGCCTCCTTATCACGCATGAGTATATCTACAAACTGGAGATCTCATCTCCTGGTTGAATATTGTAAAAATAAATTTATTTGAGTTGTTAGACGGCCAAATACAAGATGACAGATACAGGGTGATCAATGACATTATTTACTACAAGAATAGGATCTACCTTATTCCTCGAATCAGCTTTAAAACAAAAGGTTTAACAAGCTTGGCATGACTCACCATTATTAGGACACTAGGGTTTCTTGAAATCTTACAGATAGATTAGAGAGAGGTTCTCATGGAAAGGCCTAAAGGAGGATGTAATGCAACATGTTCGAAAGTACAGTACCTGCCAGCAGAATAAAGTTGAAAACTCTCATCCGACAGGGTTACTTCATCCATTACCAATACACGTGCAGAAATGGGAAAGCATCTCGATGGATTTTATTACAAGTTTTGTTAGAAAGTGGCAACAAGGAAGGTCTTATAGCATTGCATGCTAGAAAGACACTAAACAAGAAGCCAAATGTGTTAAAGTGATTTTCGTAAGTTTTGACTTAGAAAAATACTTTAATTATTCTAATTTGATTTTGACTTAATGGAATCACTTTTATAAAGTGAAAAATGAAATATTTAAGTGATGGCTAATCTAATCTTGGTCATTGATATCACCGAAGGATCACATCCATTGATACATAGTGAGAGTTAAGGTTTTTGCTCACCCATTGAGTTAAAAGGAGATTTGGTGGAGAGGACACGTACACAGGTGAGATACAGACAAAGAGAAGTCAAACGGAGGAATTTAATGGAAAGACGAAGGAGCACCTACCCGACAAATTCACCGAGGTTCCAAGCTGAGCTAGACGTCGTACAGAAGCACGCAGACGGCAGTTGTACCATTCGGCAGGAAGCATCCGTACAAGCTCACGGCAGCGTCGTACGGATGCGTACAGCTACGCAGAGGAGGTCGTACTGCTGACACAGGGGTCGTACTGCTACACTGGAGGTGTGTTGGGTTGCTGCACTTGTCCAGTGTTTCTGCAGAGTTTCATTTCGCCAGGTTGGGTGATTTATCTGTTGGTTGTAAAAGTTCCATATCTTCATAATATAAATTCTATATCTGATTGTTGCAGTGGTTTTCCCATCTTCGATTTTATCCAAGGGTTTCCATACCCAAAATACTGTGTCCATATTTTATGTGATGTGAAGAATGTTTCTCAGTATTTTATTTCTGCTGCAATACTAGTAAATGAAGTTCATGCATGGTTTCCAGTAACAAATTAAATATATTGTTTAGCCCTAGTTTGGATTTCAAAGGAAAATTTACATCATATCAAAGCTCAGTTGAGCTAAATCTGAGAGACCTGCAGTAGCAGCGATAGATCAGGGGCAAATCTATTGAAAACACAAACCTAGATTTCAAAACTAGGGTTTGGCAGGTACACTTCAATATGATCGTGCAGTTGAGAGTCGAGGATAGACTTCAGGGGGCTCAAAACTTTCCTACATGGAAAGAAAGGATCACAAGGATCCTGGATGTTAGTGATGCAGAGAAGCACATCAACTGCACCCATAGATCCCGCAGAGTTGGTAGTTTGGAAGAAGATAGATTCCAGAGCCATGTTGATTATCTTGGATGAAGTGAAGGACCACATAGTCCCTCATCTTTCGGGGAAGAAGACCGCATCAGAGATGTGGAAGGCTTTGGAAAGTCTATACCAGGGCAACAACAAAAACCAAAAGATGGTGCTGGAAGAAAGGATGCACAATACCAAGATGGCCGAGGGTGAAGGAGTGGTGCCTTATCTCACAAGGCTTACACAGATCAGAGATGAGCTTGGAGTTGTTGGCTCTAAAGACTGAAGATGAGGATCTAGTTTGGATAGCCCTCAATGGTTTTTCTAAGGCATGGGACACCTTTGTCAAAGGTGTTGTGGCTAGGGAGAAGCTCCCTGATTCGCAGAGATTGTGGGATGACATTGTGCAGGAGGAGACTCGCATGGGTCAAGGATCAAGCTCATCCAGCAATGCCCCACAGATTGTGGATGAGAAGGCTCTAGCCTTGACAGGGAAGAGCAAGGGTAAGGCAAAGAGAAAGAAGAGTGGTAAGAAGAACCTTGACATGTCAAAGGTCAAGTGTTTTATCTACCACAAGCAAGGACACTTTGCCTCCCAGTGCCCAGCCAGGGAGAAGAAGAACAATACCCAGAAGGCAGGATCTCCAGAGGTGGAGGAATTTAGCAAGAACTTCGATGAAGATTTTCGCTTGATTGCTCACATGGCAAGCAACACAGGCAACAACGTTTGGTATGTGGATAGTGGAGCATCTTGTCATATGACAGGACAAAAGAGGTTCTTTAAGGACTTTGCAGGAGGGTATATTAAACCTTCAGATAGAGCTGGGTGATGTTAATGAGTTAAGACTGAAGGTCCTCTTTATAGTTTTGGGGTTGTGTGGTAAAGAGGACATAAGAATTTGTCCCTTGTGTATTTATGTATAAAGCTGAGTTATATATAAATAAATGATGTTTTGTATTTTATTGTATTGGGTCTCACTTAAAAGTTATTTAACAATTAAAGTGAGTTATTATTAAATAAGGGTGCATTAAATCATGACCCTAGATTTTGTAAAAGCATCTCAACCATAGATTAGGTGGTTAGATGGGTAGTTACATTTTTTTAAGTATAAAACTAGGGTAAAGGACAAATTAAAAGACACCATCAATGAAGAGAGAGAGAGAGAGGAGATTGAGAGTGAAGGAGAGAGAAAATACCTTGGAGTGGGCACGATTCCCAATGCAAGGAGCAAAGTCCGCACAGCAGCATTACCTGCATCCTGTCAGATCCGTACAATAGCACATGTGGGCACAAATCCCAGGGCACAATTAGGAAGGGCCAACAAATGGCTCTTAACTCGGTAATGTGCTCTTGAAGTCATTCTTGCAAAAATTGCAAGTCCAAGACACATTGCCTCCCCCACCTAACTTTGCCCCGGGCCCTTCTTTCCTAGTCGCGTACCTCCACAAAGAGTACTTCTCCTCTTGGGTTTGTTGTCTTGCTAAAACAGGGTTCAATGGAGCATGAGCTCCACTAGCAGGAAATAGAGCACTAGCAAGAGGAGTAGAAGAGCTTGTGTTTGGAGGAATAGGAGGGCAGACATTAGATGGGGCATTTCTCCCTTTCCTTTGCCCTTTAGCTCCTCCCCTAGCTGAATGAGACATTGTTCTTCTTTCCTGTTGGTTGAGCTTGCAATCCACCCTCACTTGCAAGAAAAACCCTTCCAAAGCCTTTAGCACCCTTCCAAAGCCTTCAAATCCTCTTCACCTATAAAAAAACCCTCTTAAAGCTCTCCCATAAATTAGAAATGAATCAAAAAAGTGAGAAAAATGGGTTTTTATGGCCCCAGACGTCAAATTCGTGTCCTGTTTTCGAGCCGCGATGGGACAGTGCCCAGACTCGCGTGTCCGAACACGGGACACGATTGACAGTCCTGTCGGACACGATCTGTCAACGTGTCCGTGTCTGACACGCGGACACGGGACACGTGGCCCTAAATGGACGTGTCTGGTTTCTTAGGTACAAACATATTGAGATTTAATATCACTTCATCTGAGACAGGATCCTGAAGGAAGTGGTCAACTTCTAGTATACTTTGACAAATGAGCAGATTGCAGACATTCTGACCAAACCCTTGGTGGAAGGGAAAATTGTTTTCTTCAGAGATAAACTAGGAATGGTGGAGAATACCATCATTACTACGAGGGAATGCTTAAGTTTGTAGCTCAAACATGCATTTCCACATGGGGTTGTGTCTACCTTGTGGGAAGTCACTTTATTAAGTTGATTATTAAAGTGAATTTCTTTTTCCAATTAGTTGAGAAGAAATTAATAAAATGCCTATATGTTTTACATCAATGATTTAAGTTAATTTAGTGAATCTTAGCCATTGAAATCAAGTGAGGAGGAGATCTAATCTCAACCATTGAAATCAAGTGAGGAGGAGATCTAATCTCAACCATTGATCACTTAGGAGGATAGGGTTTTGGCTCATCTCACGATTATAAAGGCAGCCAAGGTAAGAGGAGAAGACACATAAGACACACAAGCTTTGAGAGAGTGAAGGACTTTCACTTTCATATTTGGTAGGAAAAAGAGGATGACCATTGAGAGAATCCTTTGGAGGTCATACAATTCAAGCAAAAGTCTCAATTTTGCAGCAGAAGGATCATATAAGGGTCATACAACTCAGTCAAACCGTATAGAGGGGTCATACAGGGTCGTATAGCCATATAGACCATTGTATAGGTTGTGACTAACAAGTGTACAACCACAGCAACACAATGCAGTCTGTATAGTTCGAATGGACCGTACAGCACAATGTACAGGGTCGTACGAACCATATACAGGCCATACAGGTCGTATGATGCAACAACGGGTGAATAATGATTTCTCAAGGGGAAGATTTGCAACATGAAGTTTTCCTAAAGAGGAAAAAATTTGCCAGGTTTTCTATGACTGTATTTTTCTCATTGGGCCATTTTCCTGGTAAGGGAGCCCTTGTATGTTTGATGTTGAAGTTCTATACCTTGGAAGTTGTTCCCCTTAGGTGACTTTTGCCGAAGTCACTAGGAAAAAGGGGTCTTGTCACATGGACTTTTTATTAATCACCTGAGATGAGCATTAAATGCACTTTAGGGATTAAAGTGCACTTTAAGTAAAAATTTAAAAAGTGAGTGAATTTAAATTTAAATTTAAATTTTGGAGAAAAGTGATTTTATAACAACCACTCATCTAATCCAATTTGGGCCCTTAGATTAGATGACCTTTCACTTACCCATCTAATTTTTACCTACAACGCAAATTTCCTTGTGACAAGGCACGTTGTTCATTTTGGAGAGAGAAAGTCGATTTCCAGAGAAAAGGAGGAGAACACACCTTGAGGAGTACTTTCCAAGCACAAATTCCAAGGCAAATGTATAGTAGGTTATTGGCACGATTCCCATTGCATTTGGCATAGATTTCGAGGAAGGGCTTTCTACATTACTTGCGTCGTACAGTACAATCCGTACAATACAATTTTCTTATGCAGGTGGCACGAAAATCGAGAAGGTTGTTTGTTGAGTTGGCATGAGGTTCTGCACGAATTTTGAGGTGTGACCATACAGCTGAGTACACAAGTGACCCTACAGAAAGCACGAAAATCAGGGAAGATTCTGTTGGTCCGTACAATCTGTGTAATTACACTTTGGCACAAAATTCAAGGCGTTGGAGAGAGATAAGATGGTCTCAGTTTTTGTCATTAATGTTGTAACTTGAATTTGACTGAAATAAAAATTCCTCTCACTCTCTAACAGGTTTTCCCATTCTGGGTTTTGCCTGGGCTATTTGCCAAAAAATCCTCGAGTCTAAAATTTCATGGAGTGCAAATTATTAATTATTTTCAGCAATAGAATGTGATGTTCATCATAGTTTTAAGTCTGATATTTTATATGAAGTTGCAATAGTCATTCATATGTGGGTTGGGCACTAAACTCTTTTAAATTTGACTTGAAACTGGGTTGGGGTGAACACCAGAAATTGACATGGTATCAGAGCTTAGGGGGCATATTTTTGCATTGAAATTTTCAAACTGTCAATGAATTATTTTGTGAGTGGGCAGCACCTTGTTGAAACTTTAATTTGCAATGAAATGGCAACAAGACTTAGGTTGGAAAATAGGCTAGATGGGGCTGGGAATTTTGTCCCATGGAAAGCTAGATTAGTGCTTATATTGGAGGAAAATGAACTTTGGGATGAAGCGGTTCATAGTACATAAGCAAACCCTGTTACAGCTCCCGCTTCCAAGGATCCACAAGCACTTTATGCCTTCAACAAAAAGGACATAAAAGCTAGAAGGATTATTCTAGATGCAGTTAAAGATCATGTTATCCCACACATCTCTAGTAAAATCCGTGCATATCAGATGTGGGATGCTTTGACCAGCTTATTTCAAAGCTCAGATGAGAACAAAAAAATGGTGTTGAGGGAACAATTGAAAAGTATCAAGATGGCCAAGGATGAGGGAGTGACTTCCTATCTTACTAGGATATCTCAAGTGAGAGATGAGATTGCAGCAGTAGGGATGGTTGTTTTTGGCTCTGAGCTAGTGCAAAGCCTTGGGCTATTTTTGTGGAGGGTATAATAGACAGGGAGAACTTATCTTCTTGGGACAGACTTTGAGTTGACTTTGTTCAGGACGAAACTCGAAGAGGTCTTGTGCAGGCGAGCTCTTCTACTAGCAAGGAGGATGAGGAGAATGTGGCTTTGACTGCCAAGGGAAAGAAGAAGTTCAAAAAGGGTCCCATGAAGGGTGGGGCTAAGCAACAAGATGGACAGAAGGACTTGAGCACTATAAAGTACTTTGCTTGTCAGAAGCTTGGGCACTATGCTGGACAGTACCCACAAAAGAAGAAGAAGAAGAAGCAGACAGCAACTTCAGCGGAGGTTGTTGAGTTTACAGCAAGATTTGAGAGAGAGTTTTCTATCAATGTTGGGCATGTTGAAAGAGAGAGAGCATCCATCAGCACCAGTACAAACATTGAGATTGAGAGGAAGCATTCCTTATTGACTGGCCATTCTTTCAGTGCATCCACCACCAGCACTTGGTATATTGATAGCGGAGCTTCGAGCCACATGATAGGTGCTCGAGAGATGTTCTCCGAGCTTTCACAAGCAGGTATAAATGTGGAGGTAGTGTTGGGGATGACACAGTTGCCAGAGCTGTTGGGCGTGGGACCATTACATTTCAGAGAGAGTCCATGAGTCCCATGACTTCGAGGGACGTGTTGTTCGTACCTACACTGAAAAAGAGATTGATGCCACTTTACATGATTGAGGACAGGGGACTTGGGGTGTCTTACCTAAGATGGGCATGTGCGTGTATTCCCCAAGACTGTAGGACCATTTGCCTCTTACCCCATTGGAGTCAGTTGTGAGAAACTGTACAAACCCTTATCTCAGCCCCAACATGCTTTGACACATTGCAGCAGCAGAGTGCTTTGTGAGCTATGGCATAGGAGGATGCTCATCTGCATCATCCAGCCTTGAGGATGTTGAGGTACATGGTTACGGGCTTGCCTGAGTTCAGCACTGAGCATAGTGATGTATCTAGAGGGTGTGCTTTGGGAAAGTACACCCAAACTATTTTTCCGAGCAGTGATAGCGAGTCAGCAAGAGTGCTTGACTTGATACATTCTGATTTGTGTTGTCCTGTCATATGTTTCTCCGAGAGGTTTTGAGTATTATGTGACATTCATTGAAGGGCATTCCAAGAAGACTTGGATCTACTTCCTGAGGAGCAAGAAATCTGATGAGGTCTTACAGGGTTCCAAGAGTTCAAAGCTCTTATGGAGAACCAGACTGGGAGACGGATTCGAGCACTCAAATCAAATAACGGGGGAGAGTATACCTCCAAGGAGTTCGATGAGTATTGCAGAAAGGAGGGCATACGGAGACAGTTGACAATACCATACACTCCAGAGTAGAATGGAGTGGCAGAAAGGAAGAACAGATCTATTGTTGGAGCAGGGAGAGCCATGTTACATGATCAGTCACTTCCTTTCGTTCTTTGAGTCGAGGCATGTAGTACAATTGTTTACCTTCAGAATAGGAGTCCCCACCATGTCGTGGGGAGCATGACTCCTGAGGAGATGTTCATAGGCAAGAAACCTGCGGTGAGTTATTTTCGCATATTTGGTTGCCTGACTTTTTCACATGTCCCTTCTGAGAAGAGGACAAACCTTGAGCCCACAGCACAAAGAGGTATCTTTGTGGGGTATGATGAGACTTCGAATGCCTTCCGCGTTTATCTTCTTGCCCTGAGGAAGGTTGTAGTTGTTAAAATATTGTAACTTCGGAAGACATTCTATTGTACTTTTGTTGTATTCTCCTTTGGAGATGTTCTTCCTCCATTCGAAGATGTCCTTCATGTAATTGGTCATGTAAAAGTCATGAGGTAAACCCTCCATTGTAACTCGGGTCATTAGTACCCAAGTGTCGTTATAATAAATGTTATTTGTAATCTCCAGTTGGACAAGCCAGTCCTGACAGCTAGTGAAGTCGGCCCTAACAGCTAGTGAAGTCGGTCCCACCAAGTTAGACGTCAAGTCAACAGAAGAATATAAATAGGAGGCGCCTCCCTTCATTTGTAATCACTCACTCAAGTTGTTCTTAGCGAGAGAGAGAAGTAGTAGTGTGCCAGAAAGAAGGAGAAGTCGTTGTCTAAGTTTTATACTGTCTTGGTTGAATTCTATATTGAGGAAGTTTTGTGGGGTTTTCTCCCTTGTGGTTTCCACAAGGAAAATCTGTGTGTTCTCTTATGTTCTCTTGTGTTGTTGCATTTGTCTTTCTTTCAGTGATCCTTTGCTTATGGTTATGATGTTATGATGCTAAATGTTTTAGATCTTGTATAACCATTAAAATCTAACATGGTATCAGAGCTACCCTGAAAGAAGTCTTTATGCAGCCGAAACAATGCTGCAGCTACAACTATTGAAGATTAGGGTTTCAAGCTTGAAAACCCTAAAAGACCAAAAATAGTAATTTTGGTACTTTCTCCATATCTCGAGATTGGAGAATCCTTAGGAGCCAAAACTTTTACGGGCCGAAGATAAATTCCTGATGTACCCTGTGTAAACGTTTCAACCTCAGATTCGCTATAATTTAGGAGATATGATTCCTCCAACTCAAGGTTCCAGCCTCTCCCGGATTTCAACCTTAAACATGTGACCTAGGGAGAATCGCTATATCTCGGGTTAGGAAGGTCCAAATGAGATTTCGTAAGTTGTTCCAGAAAGGGCACGGACAGTAGTTTCTGTGGTAAAAATTTCAGACCCCAAAGGTGAACGAGTGACACGTGGTTGTCCGTACAAGTTCGCTATGATGAACAATCCTGAAATAAGTCACCTTGGGAAAATTAGCATAAGTCCTAATTGGTGAAACCAAGTATGCTCTAAACTACTGTGTTGGAAAGAGGACAGGCGAGGCTAACTCAGTGCAAAGTCTCAGACACAGAGGAGCAGTACTTTCGGAGATATCGCAGAAACAAGATCAGTCATTCCTGCAGAAGAAACCAGGAGAAAAAAAAACTAGGGCTTCCTGTTCCGGGCACTTCCATCCACCAATAAGTTGAAGGAGGACCATCAAATTCTCCCTAGGAAGGTGCATCTTTCTATGTAAGAAGTTTCTCATTCTATGAACTTTCATTTTTTGACCTAACACTGCTGTCGAAGAAAACTAGGGCATCAAATATTTTGCAGTTATGTCCACAGTTTTGGGAAAATATGTATACTGCTCAACTTCCCTTGAAGAGGCGCATCTTTCTATCCAAACATATATGAAAGATACCTAAGTTAAAAAATTAGGGTTTCTCTATCAAACCCTAGGTCCACCAGAAGCAGTCTTTCAAAAGATCCTTCAAGCAAACATCAAGTTGAAGCATTCTCACTAGCAAGTTTCATCCCCTCTATTTCCATTTGAGGTTCTTATTTTTATCATAACAACAAACAGTACCAAGCTTGAGGACAAGCTTGAAAGAGTCGAGAACTTCTAAGCATGGAATTATAGAGTGCTTACCATGCCATGAAGAACTGTGTCAAAGAAGAAGCTACAGCTCTAGATGAAGATGAAGTCAAATCCAAGAAGGACCTAGTCAAAACAAAGTTGAGTATTTCTGCCTCCATTGGATCTCATAGGTATCATCCTTGAAGACTCCCAAGGATATGTTCGATGCAATGAACAATATGAACAATGATGACATTAAAAACTCAACTCTAAAGAATGTGAAGAAAACATTCAATGATTACTTCACAAGAAGACCTCATCTCAAGGAGCAATTAGAAGTCGTTGAAGACAATGACAAAGAGGCATAAGCATAAATTACAACTTTGAAAGGTCTTCCAAATCCAGTCGAGAGAGTTGTCCTAGTAGGAAGATCACATATGAAGAAATGCATGATTGATTGAAGAAGAGAAGACAATCAATCCCTAACAACCCAGGCCAAGAAGAAGAAGGAAAAACATTCCCGCAAAGAATAGAAGGACATCTCACAACTCAATAGATCGGTTGTGATGAGAAAGGACACCTTGCGAAAGAATGTCCCAAGAAGGAAGAATAGCAGGATGATATGATCTAAGAAGTATCGGTCGATCATACATAATGATGTATGGATATGAGTTCGAAACATGAAGGGAAGCTTTGTAAAGTCTTCCAAGTAAATCTACAAAACTAAGTCTACTGTCAATCAAAGTTTCAAAAGTTATGAAAGCAAGGAATATGATCCAGAAGAATTATATCGATGAAGATGAAGATTATACTCTTATCCATTTCATCATTGGATAAGAGGAGATGCATTGGTAAGACACACAGACACAGTTCTATGTGATCTACGGTGTAAGAAGACTTACTCAGTTCCAATCATAAGCAAGATAGGAACAGGTCCTCAGAATCAGACGATGAAGACTCCAGTAATTCAAGAAGACAGAAATCAAGATGGATTCTACCAAACAAACAAAGATAAGTATTTGAATAGTCATTTCCTATATATTTAGATGTTCAAAGATGTGTACATGATATGTTTCTAGATTTAGGAAATGCATAGTAGAATATTTGTAGTTTACTAAATTACTACTAATATGCAGGTGATGGGTAAGTGGCTTAGATGATTGTTGCATTAGCATAAATAGTTGCATGATTATATATATCTTTATGCATTGGAAGTTGTCATTTTGAATATGTTATGAAATGTTTCTAATCATAACAAATGTATTTGACTTATAGGAAGGATTGTATCCAATCACCTGCAAGAGAAAAAATGATGAAGATACAAATGTATGATACAATTGCGTATGTAGAAGAGAAGAATGATGCAATTATAGATACACAAAAGAAGAATGATGCAAGTTGTAAATGTACGATGCAATTGCAGTTGTACAAGAAGAGAATGTGGTTGAAGGGAGCTGTAAAGCTCAAGTATGTTCCCACCGAAGAACGAGTAGCAGATGTATTGACCAAGCCTCTGGCTCGTGTAAAGTTTGAATACTTTCGAGACAAGCTTGGTGTAGTTCGAAGCGACCTCTCTCGAAAGAGGGAATGACAGTAGATGTTGGATGCAGTGGTGAGTAGGTCAGTCTAGGGGAGGGTACATCCGGCTAGGCTTGTTTGGCCCAAAAGGGTTAGTAAGCCAAACTAAAGACCTGTCGATCGTAGGGGGATTAATATGTATGGCTAGATTTGTTTGGCTCCAAAAGGGTTAGTAAGCCAGACAAGGCTTGTTTGGTCCCCAGGGAGATCCATCTGTCTAACTAGTCTTGTTTGGCTCGAAATAGTTAGTAAGTTAGACAAAATGCCCGGATGGATCCACCGGATAACTCACCGTGATGCTGCTCCGAAGAAGATGAAGGGCAAGATGTATCCTCAGTATCGCTATACTGTTGTTTGTTGATGACTGCTGAGATGCTTGATGGTTGTCATAGTAATGCTATATTCTTGATTGTTGACAATTGTTGTTGATGTTTGATGATTGCTGCAGTATTGCTATACTGTTAATTGTCAAGATTGTTGATGATGGTTGCTAAGATGTTTTGATGATGGTTGAGTCGATTGTTTCAGTATTGTTATACTGATTGTTGAGATGTGTGCCTCAGTATTACTTTACTGATGATTGTTGAGTTAGTTGCAGTGTTGTTACACTGATGATTGATGATTGTTGAAGTTTCAATGTTACTACACTGACGATTGTTGATTGTTGAAATAATTGCTAAGGCAATTTCAGTATTTCTATACTGATGTTGATGATGATGTTGCTTCAGCATGTTGATGTTGATGATGTGGTTATGGTCCCAACACCTTGTGTTGATGTTGTGGTGTCAACACCCTGTGCTAATAATGGTTATACGGTTAAAGTCACAATACCTTGTGTTGATGATGTTGATGTGGTCCCAACACCCTATGTTGATGATGTTGATGTGGTTGTGGTCCCAACACCTTGTGTTGTTGCTGATATGATTGTGGTCTTAGCACCCTGTGTTGTTGATGTTGAAGTGGTTGTGACAACTTGTGTTGTTGCTGATATGATTGTGGTCTCAGCACCTTGTGTTGTTAATGTTGATGTAGTTGAAGTCACAACACTTTGTCTTGATAATGATGATGTTCCAACATCTCTATGTTGGTAATGCAGATGATGATCTAGCATTACAGATGATTTGGTTTTTAGTACTAACATGCTAATTAACTTGTTGATTGTTTCATTATTTATATACTGTTAACATAGATGATGATGTTTCAGTATTTCTATACTGAAGATACAAATGATGACGTTTCAGTATTCCCATACTGAAGATATAGATGATGTTTCTGTATTTACATACTGAAGATGCAAATGATGGTGATTCAATATTTCTATACTGAAGACACAGATGATGATGTTTCAATATTCCCATACTAAAGATGCAGATGATGGTGATACAGTGTTTCTATATTGAAGATACAGATGATAATGATGTTTCAGTATTCCCATAATAAAGATGCAGATGATGATACTTATGATACCGATGATGATGCCTTTAGTATTCACATACTGGAGATACAGATGATGATAGTTCAGTATTCACAAACTGAAGATGCAAATGATGATGGTTCAGATGATGATGTTACAAGATGAGAATTCATCACTGATGTTGGCAAGTAGATGAATCAGAAGATGTTTGATGTTAAAGGCGATGGTTCAGTGTTTACACACTGATGCTGGGAAGTAAATGATTCAAAAGAAGATTCAGTATTCACATACTGATCTGGCAAAGAAGATTCAGTATTCACATACTAATGTTACAAAAGAAGGTTCAGAAGATGATTCAACACATATTGATATGGCAGAAGATGATTCAGTATTCACATACTGATGTTACAAAAGAAGGTTCAATATTCAGAAGATGATTAAGTATTCATATACTGACATGACAGAAGATGATTCAGTATTTACATATTGATGCTACAGAAGATGATTCAGGTGATTCGGTATCCACATATTGATACTACAAAAGATGATCTAGAAGATGATGCTGATAGTAGATGATTCAGCACATACAGAAGATGATTTAGTATTTACATACTAGGATTACAGAAGGTGATCCAGCTGAGATCGATGATGAAAATGTATGATGATGTTCCAAAACTTCCTATGACATATAGAGATTCACCAGTCAGTTGTACAGTTGTAATGAAGGTTGTTGTTGATGTAGAATACCTTCCTAGTTAAGAGGGAGTGTTAAAATATTGTAACTTCGAAAGATATTCTATTGTACTTTTGTTGTATTCTCCTTTGGAGATGTTCTTCCTCCATTCGGAGATGTCCTTGATGTAATTGGTCATGTAAAAATCATGAAGTAAACCCTCCATTGTAACTCGAGTCATTAGTACCCAAGTGTCATTATAATAAATGCTATTTCTAATGTCTAGTTGAACAAGTCGGCCCTAACAGCTAGTGAAGTCGGTCCCACCAAGTTAGATGTCAAGTCAACAGAAGAATATAAATAGAAGGCGCCTCCCTTCATTTGTAATCACTCATTCAAGTTGTTCTTAGTGAGAGAGAGAAGTAGTAGTGTGCTAGAAAGAAGAAGCAATTGTCTGAGTTTTACACTGTCTTGGTCGAATTCTATATTGAGAAAGTTTTGCGGGGTTTTCTCCCTTATGGTTTCCCCGAGGAAAATCTTTGTGTTCTCTTGTGTTGTTGCATTTGTCTTTCTTTTAGTGATCCTTTGTTTATGGTTATGATGTTATAATGCTAAATGTTTTAGATCTTGTATAACCATTAAAATCTAACAGTAGTGAGGCGGGAAGTGATATTTGAGGAAGAGCGAGCCTTCAATAAGCCCAGAGAGTCAGTGCAGGAAGAGCAGCAGGTTTCCCCACCTCAGGCAGCTTCGCAGGTACCTTTAGTACAGAGTACAAGTTCACAGGTTTTCGGGGTTGTTGGGGCCAGAGGTTACAGGCACAGGATCTTCAGGTTCAGTGGTTTAGCCAGCAGGTACTTTGGGACGAATTTTGGTTCTTAGGTCACAGGTTCACCATACATAGCTACCAGATCATAAATTTCACCAACGATTGGTTCACTAGCTCCTAAAACTTAGGTTCCAAGGCCTTCTACTTCTAAGATTTCTTCAGATAATGACAAACCATTTTGGGAGCAACCTTTAGGGAAGAGGAAGCCTAAATGACTCCGTGAGATATTGAAGGAAGCTAAGGACTTTGGAGGGCCCAAGGAACCAGTGAGGACTATAGTTATGCCAAATAGGTTGGGTATGGACTTGGTTGCTAGTCTTCATGATTCGAAGCCATCTACTTTTTAGGAGGCTTCTCAGCATCATGTTTGGAGAGATGCCATGATGGAAGAGTACCATTCCATCATGAAGAACGATGTTTGGGAGATTGTTCCAAGACCCGAGGGGAAGTCAGTGGTGACTTCTCGATGGCTTTACAAGGTAAAGCATGTTGCAGATGGCAGTGTGGAGAAGTATAAAGCTCAATTTGTGGCGTGGGGGTTTTCACAGGTAAATGGAGTTGGTTATGATGAGACCTTTGCATCGGTTGCTCATTATACTTCTATCAAATCATTAATTTCCATTGTTGTAAGATCCATCAGATGGATGTGAAGACCGCATTTCTTAATGGAATCATACAAGAGGAGGTTTATGTGGAGCAGCCACAGGCTTTGAGATTCATGGGAGAGAGTCTCATGTTTGCAGGTTGAAGAAAGCCTTGTATGGGATGAAGAAAGCTCCTCGAGCTTGGCATTCCAGAATAGACTCTTACTTGCTGCCGATGGGTTTTCAGAAGAGTGAGGTTGATCTGAATCTCTACTTCATCATGGTTGGAGATGATCCACTCATTTTTCTGTTGTATGTGGATGATTTGTCTATCACGGGCGATGTGATGAGTGACCTATTGCAGTTTGCAAGAAATATCTTGCTTCAGAGTATGAGATGCCTGACATTGGGTTGATGCATTATTTTTTGGGATTGGAGGTTTGGGAGCAGCCTGGTCATATTTTCTTGGGGCAGGGATAGTACATTGTAGATATTCTGAGGAGATTTCGGATGAAGGATTGCAAGTCGATATCTACACCTATGGTGACCAACTGGAAGAAGCTTCATGTATTTTTGAGGGAGAGTTGTTGGATCCTACCTTATATCGTAAGCCCATAGGTTCGTTGATGTAGCTGGTCAACTCTAGGCCATATTTGTGTTTTGTCGTGAACACTCTTAGTCAATTCAAGGTGGAGCCTAAGAGAGTGCAATGGGTTGTCGCGAAAAATGTGTTGAGATACCTTGCAGGTACAGTGGATAATAGTCTGGATTATAGGAGATTGGATGGGGTTAGTTTGATTGGCTTCACAGATTCAAATTGGGCAGGCAGTGTGGCAGACCAAAAGAGCACTTCCGAATGTTGTTTCAGTTTGGGCTCGACAGCAGTGTCGTGGCTGAATCGAAAACAAAAGTTTGTTGCATTGAGTTCTGCAGAGGCCGAGTACATGGCAGCCAGTCAAGCTAGTTGTGAGGCACTGTGGCTTCACAAGTTGTTGGTGGATTTATTTGATGAAGAGCTGAGGCCTACGGTGATTTCTTGTGACAACTAGAGTTGCATCCAGCTCTCTAAGAATCCTGTATTTCACCACAGGTCAAAGCATATTGAGATCAGGTACCATTTCATTTGTGATTATGTTCAGAGAGGAGTTGTGGAGTTCCAGTACATTTCCACTGATGAGTAGGTTGAAGATATCCTGACGAAGTCTCTTGGAAAAGGCAAGTTCATTTACTTCAGAGATAAGTTGGAACTTGGTACTGGTGAAGAACAACTTCCTCGGTAAAAGGGAGTGTTGAAGTTTTATACCTTGGAAGTTGTTCCCCTTAGGTGACTTTTACCTAAGTCACTAGGAAAAAGGGGTCTTGTCACATGGACTTTATATTAATGAGCATTAAATGCACATTAGGGATTAAAGTGCACTTTAAGTAAATATTTTAAAAGTGAGTGAATTAAAATTTAATTTTTGGAGAAAAGTGATTTTATCACAACCATTCATCTAATCCAATCTGGGCCCTTGGATTAGATGACCTTTCACTCACCCATCTAATTTTTACCTAAAAGGCAAATTTCCATGTGAAGAGGCACATTGTTCATTTTTGAGAGAGTCGGTTTCCGGAGAAAAGGAGGAGAACGCGGCTTGAGGGAGTTTTTTCCAGGCACGAATTCCAAGGCAAATGTACAGCAGGTTATTGGCATGATTCCCAATGCATCTGGCACAGATTTTGAGGAAGGGTTTTCTGTATTAATTGTGCATACAGTACATGACGTACAGTACAGTCTGTACAGTATGATTTTCTTCTGCATGTGGCACAAAAATCGAGAAGGTTGTTTGCTGAGTTGGTGTGAGGTTCCATTTTTGCATTGGCATGACTTTTGAGGTGTGACCGTACAGCTGAGTACAGCAGTGACTATAGAGCAGGAACGAAAATCAAGGAAGATTCTGATGGTCCGTACAGTCTGTGTAATTACACTTTGGCACAAAATTCAAGGCGTTGGGCAGAGATAAGTTGGTCTGAGTTTTTGTCATAAATGTTGTAACTTGAATTTGACTGAAATAAAAATTCCTCTCTCACTCTCTAACAGGTTTTCTATTCTGGGTTTTGCCTGGGCTATTTGCCGAAAAATCCTTGAGTCTAAAATTTCATGGAGTGCAAATTATTAATTATTTTCTGCCTGTAGAATGTGATGCTCATTCAGTGTTTTAAGTCTGATAGTTTATATGAAGTCGCAGCAGTCATTCATATGTAGGTTAGGCATTAAACTCTTTTAAAATTTGACTTGAAACCGGGTTGGGGTGAACACCAGAAATTTACATTTGGAAGTTATTTTAATGAAAAGCGGATTTGAAGGGCAGAAAGTTTTGTGTATTTATTATTGAGTAGATATGTTTCCATTTTGCTTCTGCTATTTAAATTTTTGTTAATAATTTCCAGCCAATATAAATTATTCAATGAATATGCTACAGCAAAACTAGTATGTTATAGAAAAACACTAGGAAGTAATAATCTAAGTGCTAGATTTAGAAAAATTAACATATTTGGCCTGAAATGCTAGGAGAGACAGATCCATTAGATTGTGAGACATCTGACACACACTTCATTGCTTGTTGCTTATTTTCCCAAATCTAGGATGTCTGTATTGTACATCTTTCTTCCAGAGTGGCCTCCCACTGTCCAAACTAGAGATTGTTCCTCACATGGTTTGGATTAGATCCACCCTCTTGCTTTTTACTTTCTGCTTTCTGCATATTATTTCTTATAGGAGCCACTTTAGAAATCCCACTTTGCATTGACATCATCGTACCCAACAATCCCTTTGACCTACTTTAGTGATCATCTACTGGATATTAATAAAATTATCTTATCTTATATGTTGCCTCTTCACAGAACCCTCTCTCCATGTTCTTTCAATTCCCAAGCCAAAGGTGTTTGGTTCTTCTTACGAGGCAGGCATTGGATCTCCCAGTCTTCCATGCTCAAGACACCCCCCCTCAACAAAACACCACTCAGATGATCACATCCTTTTTTCCAAATATACCAGCAGACATAAAAACCACAGGGGCAGCATCCAACAACACCATCCCAACAAAGCTCATATATGCAAGATCCCAGAGGGTTTCCCTACCCCATTCCAGCAAGACCCTTGGGGAGATGATGATTCAAATCCCAACATAGGGCTCCCACTTCCAAAAAGCAAACCTCTGTTCCTAGAAGATTCACGCATTGCATCAATTCCACATCAATAGTTTCATTCCTAGATGTTAGGTTATTTTTATTTTTGTCTCTTTTTTATATAAGAGCTTTTCTTTACACTCCCATAGTGTATTGATACTATTGTATTTAGCAATCCCACTGACCTATTTGTGGTCATTTGTTGGACATCACTAAATTATCTTATCTTATTAATGTAATGAATATAAATATAGTTGTCGATATAATAATAAAGATACTAAAAATAATTTATATCAATAATAAAAGTTAAAAAAACCTACTAATGGAAAGCCATGGCTCTTCATGATATAACCCCTTATAGTGTGTTTATACTCAAGGCTATCCTCAATGTAATTATCTCATCAATTATCTAAAATACTTCTATATTTTATAGACATCTATGTATATTGCATATATGCACTTTTATGCTTATTACATTAGTATCAGAGCCTATCTTGGGCCAATTCATGTGAAGCTATGCATTCTACAAATGGTCACATTTATGGAATACCACAACAAACCTAAGAAACCGGACACACTGGTTTTGGGCTACATGTCCCATGTCCGCATGTCGGACACGAACGCGCTGACAGAGCGTGTCCGACACGTCTCTGCAGCATGTCCCTTGTTCGGACACTCGTGTCCCTTGACTGTCACTACGTGTCCCAAAAACGGGACACTCAAACAGAAAAAACGATGCCAAGGGCCTCTTTAAAAACGAATTTTCACTTGTATTTTATCATTTGCAAATGTTGGGAGAGCTCAAAGAGTGGTTTTTTTTGCAGGTGAAGAAAATTTGAAGGCTTGATTCTGATTTATATTGAATATTTATAAAAATTTGGAGCTATACATCTATATTTTTAAATTTTAATATATATAATTTTTTTAAATATATATATATATAACGTGTCCTACGTGTCCTGATTCCCGGGGTCACCGTATCTGTGTCGGACACTGAAATCCCTGTGTCCTTCGTGTCCCGTGTCCCCGTGTCCCCATATTGTAACCCTCTAGAGTATATGTCCTTTTTTAACAACTAGGTACATGTACATGACAACTCCTTAAAATAAATCTTCTCTACGAACACCACTAGAGGCCTTTTATTTTCAACTTGGGCATGAATAAAAATTTCCCATCTCAGATAAACCACCCTCCATCGATCCACAAGAGAAACTTGTATCGCAAAGCAGATGCCCAAATATTGAATAATCACCTTAGGTATGATACTCTTCCACTTCAAATTCAACCAATGGATGGGAGGTGAGGGGGGTTCCTCCTTCCCAATAAGAAAAACCTTTGCTTTCCCTTCACTAACCACTGCCCCAACAACTTCTGCATAAGTATCCAAGCATAACATCATGCCTTCCACAAAACCATTGGTCGGTTCAAGTGTTAGGGACAATTCATATGCAAAATGGGCACAAAGACACTAACTACCATCAAGGAAGTAAATACCTTTAATTTTCCCTTGCATTCAAGTTGCCCCTCCAAAACGTATCCAAAACATTGGTTGTGATGACATAGAAGATAACAATAAAGATACTTTTAATAATGTCCAACAATTGACCACTAAAGTAGGTCACTGCGACAACCAAATTCAATGATGTTCATACAAAGTTCACAAAGACAAACCATATAGAAAGCAACATGCAGAAAGTAATTGTGAATATAAGCTAAAACCTAAAAACCAAACTCCACAGGTGGAGAGCATATCTAGAAGAAAGATGCAAAAAGGAAGATACTCTTCCTTGTCAATATTGCAATCTTGGAAATTAATGAAAAGCATTTCCCATTGAAACAAAATCATTTGCAGTGGATAGACCCATATTCTCACTGACTAACATCAGCTTGCCCATTCAATTATCAGTTTTTAATTTTTCTCATTTGTATTTTCAATGCACATCAAGATTTTTGGCTCTTCCTAGTTTGTGTTGCCTCTAGAGTGCATTCATTTTTTTCATATATTCTCATCAACAAAACATTTTAGTAATGTGTGCCTTCATTTCTAACTATATACTGGTGGAATAATTTGCCTGTGCTTTAGACATAAGGGTTTTGGATTCATTCATCTCTCAATATATAATATAAGTAATAAGTTCTCGTCAACAAAACATTTGCCTTCATTTCTAACAATATGCTGGTGGAATACTTTGCCTGTGATTTAGGCACGAGGATTTTGGATCCATTCATCTCCCAATATATAATATAAGTGATAAGAGTCAGTCCCTAGTTTGTAAAGAAATATTTTTCTGGTTTTACTTGTCATCTAATTCAAGAAGAGTTGTTCTAGAAGTGGATTAATGAACCTTTTATAGCAACATATTTCTATTTTAGTGTGAAAAACTTTAGAATGACATAAAATAAGGAATGTCAGTCTTTCACAACTCTTTAGTCATATGATCAGTTGAAAATTCTAATATGTCCCTTAATCAACTGACAACAACCATTTTGGTATTTCTTCAGTTCAACCTAATTTTAACCTTAAGTGCTTCATTATTTTTATAGATTAAATTGTTGAGGTTTGGCTTCCTTCATCTTGATCTTTTCTTAGGGGTGAGGGAACAAAGTTACCAGACTCAGAATTGTGAAAAATGTGGCAAGGCAAGGCACCAAGAGCTTGACTCAAATCAGGGAAAGCTTGCGAAAAACTCAAGAAAACTCTACAAGGACAAAAAATAACGAAAATACACACATATAAAACTCAGGAAAAAATCAGTCAAGACTCAACCTTGATTTTGACTCAGGCCAAGCTGGAAAGGCTCTAATATAGCTCGATCCGAGTCAAACTCACAATTTAGCGAGTTTGACTTGTGATTCCTACAACGCTTGCAAGGAATTTGTATATTACGTTGACTTCTTTTGGGATCATGCCTGCCCTTTATGAGCAAGATAAGATATAGAATAGGATTATTTTGTTTTATCATTAAATCATTGTTGAATCTTCTCTATTTTTCTCTAGTATCCTTGTGAGTGTCTCCCCCAATATTTCACAATAATAGTAGCTCAGGTGTTAGTAGTTACAGTGATGCCATACATTACTTTCTCATCAAATGGGATAATAACGTGTCAGTTGATGAACATTGTTCTATATTCTGACTAAATAATTCACATCAGTTAATAGGAATATCTTCAATGCTTCTACGAAGAAGATAGGAGTCATATGCCCTTGAAAGAACAGAATGATCGTGTGTGCATGTGTGTGTGGGAGAGAGAGAGAGAGAGAGAGGATAATTTCTATACATTTCAGTGTAGCCAAAAAGGAACCCATATGGAAAAACATCCAACATAGAGCTTTTTGACACAAAGAATCATAAAACAATATATTCAGTCCACGAATAATGACAAAGAAAGCTCTAACACTTACCACACTATCAATAGAAACACCAAGAATTTCTGTGTTCAACTTTTCAAACTCAGAATATCTGTCACTGAAAGCAGTGATTTCTGCCAGAAACCAAACATATTAGGAAATCAATAAGTGGATGAACCACCACCCCTGAATTATGAAAATATATATTCATTTTTTCTATTTTTGAAAATGCTTAGAATTTTTTTCTTGAACTAATACTTTTCAAGTAATGCAAACTAGATAGATATCCGATCACGTGACAACCTGTGGGGCAGACAAAAGTGAAGTCCAAGGGATAGAAAAAAAGAATAACATATTTTTTCCCAATGTATTCAGACAGCTTGACCTGCACCAAAAACAAACATATGCTTAGCCACTATCTTTACAACAAAAATTGCCACTGCAATTTTCCTCCTAACAACCATGCATAAACAAACAGCTGCACTGACTTAGAATTTCCTTCAAACCCTGACCTACCAGTAACAAAATACAAAAAGAAGATTCATCATAAACATTTGGAAAATTTAAATTAAGAATCACTATCTTACACAGCAAAAATATGGCAATTCTCTATTCAGGTAATTTTATAGAAATGAAATTACTACTAATTCAAAATTTTGAAACAATATTCCAAACAAATAAATATCTGAGGTGATGTTCTATCACAGATGGAAAGACCAACTATTTCTATCCACAATATAAAGATTATAAACAGTACATTTTTAATCTCTACGAACTGTGCACTGCTATCTTCTGTGTTAATTTTAAGTGTCTTTTCCCACCCCAGTTTCAAGTCTCTAGCTCATTGCTTAATTCCCAACCCAATGAACATTTATGCTGTAGATAAATTGATTTCTCATAAACAAATTTTACATGAAACACTGGAAAAATTCACTGACAGAAATTTTAGGACAGTCACACACAGAAAATTTCTGAATTATTTTCTTTACCTATTTTCTTTACCTTTTTTTACTACTGAAGGTAATTTCTGAACTATTTTCTTTACCTGGGTGTTTTTACTGCTCTACCTGCTCGCACTATGGCTGAGGAAGAACAAGTGGATTGCTACTTTGAACATCTGGAGGAGGGTTTATTTTGGCATTCGACAAGTGGCTGTGTGTCAGATGGTGTGGCTGCCACCAGCAGGCGTGGACGGAGGGGTTCTCTACTGCAAAACCTTTCCCGGTAGACTGCGATGGGTTTTCCCCGTCGGAACTGTTGCTGTCATCTCCACGGCCGTTTCAGCTACCTGAAGACTCTTTTTCCTCAGGTGGAGGGTTATTAGCAGGACGACAGGATCAGTCTACTTTGGTTACGGGAGGGAGGTTGGACTCGTTTCATGCTGTTGACAGGGTTGTTTTGGAGCCGTATGCTAATGGGTACAAGAGGGACGGAGTCGGTTCTCGCTCACCAAACGTGGGTTCATTTGAACAGGAGGAACATCTAGAGTTCGTGGGCAGTGTTATCGGTGCACAGGAACAACAGGGCTGCTCAAGTCCGCTGAAGAAAGGTTTTAATCCTTCAGGCACCAGCAGCGAGGAGGTGGATAGAACAGCCAACAAGGTGGTTCGAAAGCGGAAGAAAAACTGGATCAAGTTAAATCCGGTCGTCAACTATACTGTTGGGGAAGACATTGGCTGGGAGATGATGGAACGGATGGCCAAACTTACGCTGGTTGGTCGATTCATGGGTAAGACGGTTTCTGTTCGGTCCGTAGTGAAATGGGCAGAGGAATGTTGGATGGCAGAGATGGGGGGGGGGGTTCCACAATTGGTCCTTCGAACATGCGCCGGTTCTTTTGAAGCATTGGCACCCTCTGTTCGATGCAAGCAGAGAAAGGGTGGACCTTGTGCCAATTTGGGTCAGACTCCCGAGGCTTCCTCTCCCTTTCTGGTATGAGGAGCATTTCGCTCACATTGGGAACCTGCTAGGTACTTTCCTGGAAGCTGATACATCCTACAAGGTTACGAAATTGAAAAGGGTGGCCTGAATTCTTGTTAATATCAACATTAGGAATGGCCTTCCTGGTGCTGTGCGAATGGATTGGAGACATTATTCGTATCACCAAGTTTTGAACTATGAAAATGTCTCGTTTAGATGCAGACGTTGTCATGCGTATGGTCACCCCGCAACGGAATGCTCTTTGTCAGTTCGTACTTTGAATGGGCGACGGAAGAACAGTGGGAGCTCTCATTGTCTAGGGGTGAGGAGGGGTGTACCGACCCATCGTCTCCATCGTCTTCACTTGCGGGACTGGCGACTGAGTCTGTGGAGGTTAGTGAGGCGGAGGACGACCCTCCTGTGGGGCTTCTGGTGGCGGAGGTTGTCCGACAAGTGGAAGAACCTTTCCTGATTAGGGCCCCATTTCCTAGTACCTCCTCTTTTACCCTCTCTCCGTCCAATAATTTATTTACAAATCATTTGAATGTTTCGGGTTTTGACTGGGTGGATGGGATTTAAAATTTGACCCTGTCTTCACAACCATTAGAGCTCTCGTCACCCATCCCTACTGCATGTATTGAGGAACCCCCTTCTGTGTCGTTGCTGGAACCGGATTTGCACGAACCATCTCCTCTTTGTTCCCCTCCTGAATCAACAGATCCAGGCTATTTCCTTCGTTCTTGTACTAAAGGGCCTTCTGGAGGGCTAGGGAAAGCCACTGTTGGGACTGCTAGAGGGAGGGGCCGTATTTCCCATTTTACCAAGGCTCAGACCCAAGCTAGAAAAGATTTACTGGAAGGAAAACAAATTTCAATTGAAAGGACACTTGCGATGCATGCCCAAAAGAAGGGTAGGAGATGAAGATTATGTCCTTTAATTGTCGGAGTCTTGCTGGTCCCCAAAAAAGATCAGCACTCCAGAGGGTGGTCAATTTAGACCGCCCTGATATTTTGTTGCTTCAAGAAACTATGGGAGCAGGAGAGGAGATTAAAGCTAGGTTGGAAAGTTGGTTTGGTGGCTGGTTTTTTGAGACTCTGGATGCTAGAGATCGTTCGAGAGGCTTGGCAATCAGTTGGAATGCCAAGAATATTAAGGTCCTGAATGTTTGGGGTATGGAATCAGTTCTGGGTATGACTTTCAAAGCCCTGGAACAGGTGGATATCTATAATGTTGTTAACATTTCAAGCCCTTACCTAAATAGGATCTCGTTTTGGGATAAACTATTTAACAACACACTTATTAGGGGCGAACTGTTGATTATTGGAGGAGATTTGAACTTCTCCTTAGGGCAGGCTGAGTTATGGGTGCCTCATGAGCGTGCAGATTTGTTGACTGAATTCTTTACCAGGAATTTGGTTGAGAGGAACTGGTTGGATATTGAGCCCTGTAAGCTCACACCCACTTGGAAAAATAACAGATGTGGGGACGTGTAATATACCAAATACTGATATTCTACTGTTTAATTCTAGGGCTTACTTGTACTCTCAAAATGTGCAAGAATACTGAATAAAAATTTGCATGCAAGGTGCCGGGCTAATGGCCCTAAATTATAGCTGAACTAGGGCAAAGATTTACAGGAAGAAAGTAAACACTTACCACTGATAATCAAACTGATGATACTCGAGAGATAAGCCGCATGCATATAGAGCTAGACTGATGAAGTAATGATTCTTCCTTTCCGGTGTTACCGCCCGGCGGCACGAAACCCTTTCCTCAGCTAAAGGTGACGTTTTTGGTGAAGGAGGTGCCAGATGGGGCTGAGAATTTGTGGGATGTAGATCTTCCCGTGCTAGAGAGAATGACTAGAGCATGCAGAGATTCTGACCTCTCCAACTGCCCTAGCAAATTGGTTCACCAGTTTGGTGCTCACACCCTCAGCCTCCCGGATCTGCTGATAACTGCTCTAGACGAGCAAACTGATGGCTGATAGTCACTCAAGGCAGTAGAGTGACCATGCTGATGAAGATGAAGCTGACATGTGGAAGATAGAATGGGATTCAGAGACCCAGTGAATACCGTGGGGTTTTCCAGCTAAATCCTCCGTTGCAGACATAAACCTGCAAATAATCTTCCAGTGGATACTGAATTGCTAGATATGGATGAATATGATGAATGTTGTTGATAAACCTGGATGATGGTCTATCCTAAAAGAGACTAGGGCGGATAGTTGCACTATCGAACCCTCGTTGGCTGAAGACGTTGTCTTCAACCCCAACTGTCGTGGTTGCACGTTGTGTTGCTGCTCAAAAACTCCAAATCAACAATAATAATAATAGATACGTTTTTGGTTCAATAACCCTTCTTAAATAACTTATCATGTACTTTTAGGGTTTGCATGTCACTTTTAGGGTTTGCGCTTTACTTTTGCATGCATGCAATTCTAATTTCTCATTGACTTTAAGACTAAAGAAATAAGGCCTGCACGCTCCACATGCTTTATGATAATAACTCTGATGGCCCTCTTTACTCTACTAAAGACTGAATAATTGTCCTAATATGTTCCCGGTATTAAAGGTCCTCAGTCAATTCCCTATTTATCAAAAACAGAACTTTACAGTCCTCCCTCGCCAAAGATTGCTTGTCCTCAAGCAATGCCAACGCAACAACACAATCAATTAAATTGAACCAACTTAATCCGGGGATGATCCCAGGGTCCCAAATTATCCTAGGAGATCTGTAGCACCCTCTGCTCCAAGCACTACATTGCACGATACCATCCCAAGATATCCCATGGAAGCCTCCTATAAGTAGAGTAACTAACCATGGTGTAAACGAGGTACCATCACAAGACACCTCTTGAAAGCATCCTCTAGCAATCAATAAACTTCCACTCACTGTAATCCCAGGGTCCCAAATCAATATGAGAATTGCAAATGTCAAAATGCATCCACCGCTACCCTACGTAGTATCGACACAAGGAGCATCCTGTAACTCCCAAGTAACCCCATCAGTAAACAATGTACCCATCCCTCATAAGGTCTCCCACTTGGATCCTAATGCAAACGTGTGCATCTTTCATCCCAAATATCCCAAGGCTCGTGTGGGACTATACCCCTGGCTAGGAATGTCTTCCCAAGAATCGCCCACTCAATAGGACACCAACTCTTAATCTCTCTCCAATGCAACCCCCAAAAAGGACCTTGTCCATAAGCACTATCACAAGGAATAATCCTACCAAGCTAACATTCTGCCCTTCTGATTTCAACTGGAATGCTCATATACTGCTGCCCAATTTCTCGATCCTGGCCAACCTGTAAAATACATCCTCCATTATGCATATGTGGACTCAAACCACTGCAAGCCTTGTTTATGTACTCCTGAAGAGGACTACTTTTAAATACAATAGTATGTTTCCTTTGTTGCCCCGTCAAGGAATCTAACTGCTCTTCAATACTAGAAAGCCTAACCGCTGACTCGGTACATACAACTCGAAGAGTTGTAAGCTCAACATTCGGTTGTAATATGGTATCCCGGAGTATCTTGGTCCTCTCTTTCATTGCTAGAATGCTTTCTTTAACACGTTCAATCTTCTTTCGGTGACTATCATCTGGGAGCTCTATCTCACGCCTGTATAAACTCTCCCTAACCTCCATGTGCGACTGCCCACTATCTTGATTGTTCTGCTCATTGCCTTGCACCTCATGTATCTCGCCTGTCATAAATGTCTGGACTCCTACTGTAGGTGATGAAGAGTGTACCAACTCCAACTCATCACACGGCTTGTCCACAATCTAACTATCGGATGTGCTGGTGTCGCTAGACTCACAGGATGACTCTAATGGTATCTCCTCATGCACATCCTCATCATGTACTGTTAACTCCAAATCAAGTTCAACATCAACCTGTACTTCGGGCTCATCTTTCTCTACTCCTCCATCTATGTTTTTAAGGAAATCCTGATCTAAATCCTTGGGTTGGCTCCCGAACTTGATGGTGTAATAGTCTTGAAAGGACAATGTTGCACATACCTCCTCACCCAAGGCTAGATATTCCCAATATCGAGGCAAGTGTTGAAGTGTTGCTAACCTCTGTAAATTTCCAGTCAAGATCCTTCTCATTGTCTTCATGTTCTCACAAGCTAGCAAAACAAAACCTTTGTTCTGACATACACTTCAACAAAATCACAGACATGCATTTGCATGTACAAGCATGCATCACATGCACTTTTATTCAATTGCTATGTGCCCACATCTGGCAAGGATCATGCTCTGATACCATTGTAATATCCCAAATACTGATATTCTACAATTTATTTCTAGAGCTTAATTGTACTCTCAAAATGTACAAGAATACTAAATAAAAATTTGCATGCAAGGTGTCGAGCTAATGGCCCTAAATTATAGCTGAACTAGGGCAAAGATTTACAAGAAGAACGTAAACACTTACCACTGATAATCAAGCTAATGATACTCCAGAGATAAGCTGCATGCATATAGAGCTGAACTGATGAAGTAATGATGCTTCCTTTTCGATGTTACCTCCCGACAGCACAAAACCCTCTCCTCAGCTAGAGGTGACGATTTTGGTGAAGGAGGTGCCTGATGGGGCTGAGAATTTGTTGCGATGTAGATCTTCCCATGCCGGAGAGAATGGCTGGAGCATGCAGAGATTCTGACCGCTCCAAGTGCCCTAGCAAATTGGTTTACCAGTCTGGTGGTCACGCCCTCAGCCTCTCGGATCTGCTGATAACTGCTCTGGATGAGCAAACTGATGGCTGATAGTCACTCAAGGCAGTAAAGTGACCATGCTAATGAAGATGAAGCTGACATGTGGAAGATAGAATGGGATTCAGAGACCCAATGAATACCTTGGGGTTTATCCTCGGTTACACACATAAACCTGCAAATAATCTTCCGGTGGATACTAAATCGCTGGATATGAATGAATACGATGAATGTTGTTGATAAACCTGGATGGTCTATCCTGTAAGAGACTAGGGCAGATAGTTGCACTATCGAACCTTCGTTCGCTGAAGACGTCGTCTTCAACCCCAA
Organism: Pseudotsuga menziesii; assembly: GCA_001517045.1. NCBI lineage: Eukaryota > Viridiplantae > Streptophyta > Pinopsida > Pinales > Pinaceae > Pseudotsuga > Pseudotsuga menziesii. The sequence goes on from LPNX010461825.1 coordinate 33,542, forward strand.
CTATCGTGGCTGCACGCTGTGCTGCAGCTCAAAAACTCCAAATCAACAACAATTATAATAATAGATATGTTCTTGGTTCAATAACCCTTCTTAAATAACTTATCATGTACTTTTAGGGTTTGCATGTCACTTTTAGGGTTTGCACTTTACTTCTGCATGCATGCAATTCTAATTTCTCGTTGACTTTAAGACTGAAGAAATAAGGCCTGCATGCTCCACATGCTTTATGATAATAACTTCGATGGCCCTCTTTACTCTACAGATGACTGAATAATTGTCCTAATATGCTCTCGGTATTAAAGGTCCTCAATCAATTCCCTATTTATCAAAAACAGAACATTACAGGACGGGAGAGTGGCTAAGAGACTGGATCTTTTTCTGGTTACAGAAACGATTGTGGACAAACATCACTTTATCAGGCAATGGGTGGGGAAAGGTGGACTTTCGGACCACTACCCAATCTATCTGGAATGCAAGCATGGTCCTGTTAAACCTCCTAGTCCTTTGAAATTCAACAATACTTGGCTTAAAGATGATAGTTTTCGGGCCCTGATCTCCAATGGATGGGTTCCTTTTGACCCTGGGAGTAGGAGCTCTGCAGCTTTTCAGTTTGCAGCGAATATTCAGAATCTGAAGGAAGCTATAAAATACTAGGCAGTGGACAAACGAAAGAGGGGGGATAGGGAACTGCAGCAGATTGAAAATGAGCTCTCGGAGATCTATAACTTGGGTGGAGGAGGGATGATGAATCAAATGGATAAGGATCTATTGATTCAGTTGGAAGGGAGAAGGATCACCTTGTTACTGGAAAAGGAAGAAACGTGGAGATTGAAGAGCAGAGCGATTTAGGTGGAATGTGGGGATGAAAACATTAAATTCTTTCATGCTTATGCCAGAGGGAGGAAGGCAGCCAATACTGTGTGGAGCCTTTTAGATGAACATGGTTCTGCTCATGACACATTCGAAGGCATGGTCGCCACTGGGGTCGAACACTTCAAGAAGCTTTACAAAGCACTTGTTCAGGCATCTCTCGCTGAAGTTATTCATATTGCTCAGGTGTTCCCTAGATTTGTTGATGACAAGGATAACTTGGTGGTGCAGGCGGGTAGACCTTAGCCAACCCCGACCAGCACTTCCAAGATCTGGTGGCTCCTACACGTAGCAGGACTGCCAAATTTAGCTTAACAGTCAAATTCTGCCCCAAATATTGCCTCCCCGCAATTTTGCCTCCACAATCGCCTTCCCGCAACTCTGTTTCCACAACAGAGTTTCCGTTGTCGGGTTGCGGGATCTCCAAACACCCAAAGTTGCACTCAGCAACTTTCGTTCCGAAACGGCCTTCCCGAAATCAGGTTTCGGGATGCGAGATGCGGGATGCCAACTTCCCAAAGTTGCCCCCACGAAATCCCCTTCCCGAAATTCCTCCCCCGCAATTCTCCTAGCCATGAGATCTTTTCGGCCTTCACGCTGACCGTCGATCGTCTTTTTGACATAGACCTCTCAGATCTCTGCGGATCTGTTAACTTCCTCACAACATCCATTGCAGGATTCTACTGGACCATCAGATCTTGATCTACGGACTCAATCTCCATCGTTTGTTCTCTGCAAAAACTTGTTAAAGCAGAAAACCTACGGGTTGCGCCGATTGATCATGAAATTGATCAATCCAACCTGCAATCTTCCTGATTCTTTAGCCTAACACTCTTATGCATGCATCTACACTCTACTTCAACTACTCAAACAAGAAATTGATGCGTGAATACAGTAACTTCTCAGAAATACACAAATGTTCATGAAAACGCCAAAGTCGGCTTTGCAAAGATATACAGTTCAACACGGCACATGCATAAAGGCTAACAACCCAACAAACACACGATTAATCCTTCTATTAAGCAATCAAAGGAAAATGCACACAGCTCGAATCTCTCTCCTTTCGATTCTTCAAAATATTTACAAGTAGAACCAAACATACGTCTGTCTGTTACTCTGCAAATTCGAAATTCTAATGCTAAAGAGCAGAACCCCTCTACCTTCTCTAAATCGTCTATTTAACCTAAAACTATGACCGCCTCAGCTAAGTGGTCCTGCAACTGAAAACAAACGAACTTTCAAGCATGATGAAAACGTCCTTGTCAAAATCAAATCAGCCTGCGGTTTGATCTCCACGCAGGGAGTCATGATACGCAGTCGTTCCTATGATGCTAACAGACAATGCCTCGGCAAAACAGATGAATCAATTTATATGCCATAGCATGTGACCAACTCATCACATTGTTGGCATGCCACGATGCTCCTACATCAAACTCGCAAGGTAGAAAAATTATGAACCCCTGTTTATTAGATCAGCTACAGTGAAACCCTTGGCTTCCAACTGTGCAGCGCTCATCCAAGTAGAATCCTCTGTTGGTCGCTTCTTCCACTTGACCAAATACTCCAAATAGTCCTTCCTCCTTGTACTCTTTACCACTTTAGTGTCCAAACTGGCCTCATCTTCCAATGGCTGTGCCACAGGCATCTTCCCCACCCATTTTAAGTCTTCAGTAGGATCTTCACCTTCTGCAAAGGTTCCAGTGTCACCTCCTACATAAGGATATAGATCGGCTACATTAAAGATTGGTGAAATACCCACTCCTGTAGGCATCTCTAGCTCATAAGCATTTGTTGAAAATTTTCTTGCAGGGTCCAATCTTCTTCATCTTCAGCTTGTTATACTCCCCTTTTGGAAATCTGTCTCTCTTGAGATATGCTAAGACCAAATCTCCTACTTCATAGTTCTTTTCTCTTCTTTTGGAATCTGCTCTAGCCTTGTATCTGGCGTTACTTTACTGTAACCTCACTTTCACTTGATCCTGGAGTTCATTGATCCTCCGTAGGAAACTCTTCTCCATCAGCACTCTGTTTCTCTAATTGACATAAGTCACGAAGTTCACACACCCACATTGGATGCATTCCATACAAGGTCTGAAATGGAATCATCCATGTGCTCCTGTTCGGTGAACCATTATAGGTAAACTCAACTTGAGCTAACACTCTGTCCCACTGCTTAGGACTCTCCCCAATCAAACTCCTCAACATGTTTCCCAGACCCCTATTGACTACTTCGGTATGTCCATCAGACTGTGGGTGATATGCTGAACTGAAGTTCAGTCTGGTACCCAACTTCTTCCACAAGGTCCTCCAGAAATGACCTGTGAACTTCACATCTCTGCCTAATACAATGCTTCTAGGTAAACCATGTAGCTTCACAACTTCATCAAAGAATAAGTTAGCAATATGTGTGGCATCACTAGTCTTGTAACATGAAATGAAATGTGCCATTTTAGTGAATCTATCAACAATTACAAAGATAGAATCATGTCCCTTCTGAGTTCTTGGCAAACTCAGAATGAAATCCATACTCACAGGATCCCAAGGCCTAGTTGGAATAGGCAATGGTGTATACGATCCTGTGTTTTGGCTTCTCCCCTTAGCATGCTAGCATACTCTGCATTTGCTTACAAACTTCTCAAATTCAGACCTCAGCCTTGGCAAAAATAGAAATGGCCCAACTGTCCGAAGATTTGATCACTTCCAAAGTTACCTGCCATACCTCCAGTATGTTTCTCTTGTATCAGGTTCTCTCTCATAGAACACCTTGGTACACACAATTTACTATTTTTAGAGAGTAAACCATCTTGTAAGGTATACTCCATCCACGGCTCTCTGTCTAGCTCCACTGGATTCTTACAAGCCCTGTAAGCTTCCTGGAAAGCAATGTCAGCTTCATACAAATCTCCCAAATGCTCAAATCCCAAGACTTGGATCTTATTTTCCTACATAATCAACAGTCTCCTACTCAAAGTATCAACTACTCTGTTTGACTGTCCACTTATGTGTTTCAACACAAAGGTAAAGCTATGTAAGAACTCAACCCACTTGACATGTTTCAGGTTCAACTTAGGTTGTTGCGTAATATACTGCAATGCATGGTTATCTGAATATAACACAAATTCTCTGGGCATCAAGTAGTGCCTCCAATGCTTCATTGCTTGAACAATAGCATAAAACTCCTTGTCATAAGACGAATACTTCCGCTTGGCATCATTCAGCTTCTCACTAAAATACGCTATAGGATGTCCTCTTGACTGAGTACAGCCTCGATTGCTACTCCACTAGAATCACACTTCACTTGGAAAGAGTGGTTGAAGTCTGGTAACTTCAATACTGGTTGTTCAGTGATCTTCTTCAAGAACTGAAAACTCTTTTCAGCCTCTGTTGTCCATTGAAATGGTTGTCTATCCTTCATAATTGTCTCAACGATAGATGCACAAATACCACTGAAGTTCTTTATAAATTTCCTATAGAAACTTGCCAAACCATGAAAGCTTCTTACCTCAAATATGTTCCTTAGTGAAGGCCAATCAATGATTGCTTGCACCTTTTCTGGATCCATGTTAAACCCATCTCTTGAGATAACAAATCCCAAATATACTAGCTCTGTCTTCATGAATGTGCACTTCTTCACATTTATCAGCAACTTCTCCTGTTGCAATCTCTCTAAAACATATCTCAGATGCTTCAGATGCTCTTCTTCTGTCTGGCTGAAAACCAAAATGTCATCAAGGTAAACTATCACAAACTTACCTATGAAATACCTCAAGACTTCATTCATCAATCTCATAAAAGTGCTCGGTGCGTTGGACAATCCAAATGGCATGACCAACCACTCATACAACCCATCATTTGTTTTAAAGGTTGTCTTCCACTCGTCTCCTTCTCTGATCCTGATCTGATGATATCCACTCTTCAAATCCAGTTTTGAAAAGCATGTTGCCCCACTTGGGCAATCCATAATGTCATCCATCCTCGGTAATGGAAATCTATATCTGATAGTGATCTTGTTAATGGCTCTGGAGTCGGTACACATCATCCACTCACCATCCTTCTTTGGTGTCAGTATTGTTGGTACTGCACATGGACTCAGACTCTTCTGAACCAATCCCTTGTCCAACAATCCTTGGACCTGCTTCCTCAATTCTTCATTCTCTTGAGGTGTCAACCTATACGCTGCCTTGTTTGGTAAACTGGCTCTTGGAATAAAATCAATCTGATGACTTATATCCCTTCTTGGTGGTAATTCATCAGGTTAATCATCCACCACAATGTCACTAAACTCACTCAGCATCTCCTGAATCACATCAGCTAGATCCGCCACGTTGGTCTTCATCATCACCACTCTTGGCTTACATACCACAGCTTAGTTCAACTCTTCCTTCTCAACCTGCTGCAAATATTCCTTCCCTGACAACATCAGAACTTTAGGTGCTAACTGTCCTGTTGTACTACCTTCTTGTAAAGGATGTAGTAAATGTGTTATCCCATTCTGCTCGAAGCTATGACAGTTACTCCTGCCATCATGAGTTACTTTCTTATCAAATTGCCACGGTCTGCCTAACAGTGTATGACAAACATCCATGGGCATTACATCACACAGAATCTTGTCCTTATATGGACCTAGTTGGAAATCAACTACACACTGCTCACTCACCAGAATTTGATGTCCTTTATGTAACCAAGATACTTTGTATGGAACAGGATGCTTGGTCTTCTTTAAACTCAACTTTTCCACCATCTCTATGGAAACAAGATTGTCAGTACTCCCACTGTCAATCACCATCTTACAGCACTTCCCTTGGACTTTACACATAGTTCTGAATAAAGACTTCCTTTGAGCAGGCTCTGCTTGCTCCTTCTCGGGTTTCAACAAGACCTTATTCATCATCAATGCCTCTCCTGTCTTTGGCAAGACTTCCTCTACCATCGACTGTTCTTGTTGTTGCTCATTTTGAGCTACATAGGCTCCTCTCTGTCCTACGTATTCTTTTCCTGAACATTCAAACGACTTATGCCCCAACTGGTTGCACTTATAGCATCTAACGACAGCTTCTCTGCCTCTTCCTCTACCTCTACCTCCTTGGTAAGGTCCTCTTCTGTTAGAATCACCTCCTCTACCACGCTGCTCTTGCTGGCTAGAGTTACTGGACTCTCCTCTCTGTGGTCCAAATCTTCCTGTTCCAGTCGCTTGCCCTCTTCCTCTGGCTGAACCGCAACCTCTATTGAAGCTCTGCTTCCTTGTTATCTTTTCTTCTGACCTCAAGTCACACTGATATGGCTCCGCCATCGTTCTAGGCGATATGATGCTAATCTCTTCTTGGATATCCATCCTTAGACCATTGACATATCTAGCAGCCTTCTCTGCTAACTCTTCCACATATGCTGCCCTTAGGTTTACTTTGTAAAACTCTTCAGTGTATTCTCTCACTGTTAACAATATTTGCTTAAGGTTCTGCATCTGTCTATACAGTATTAACTGGTAATCTTTGGGCAAGAATTTCGCCCTCATCTTTGCTACCATTCTATCCCAGCTTTTTATTAATGTCTTATTCTTCTTCCTTCTTTCTGTTTGCACACTATCCCACCACAAGGATCCGTGTCCTTTCAACCTCGTCACTGACTCTCTTGTCTTCTTCTACCTCGCCGTACTCAAAGTACTTATCCAGCTCATTGATCCAGTCAATGAGATGCTCCACGACGAGACTTCCATCATAAGTAGGCAACTCCGGTCTCGGCCTTGAAGTCTCTCCCATAATAGATCTGAAATATTTCAACTCTAGTGTTTCCTGCATAGGTGCAGCTTCTTCTCTTTGCTCTTCATCCTCAGGTTCACTTACATCCCCTGCTTCTGGGTCTCTCCGTCTGTCTGTTTCCATGGCTTCCAAACATGCCCTTAACTCTCTCATTTCCTCTAGAACTTTTGTGTTCCCTCCTGGTCGACCTCTGTCACTACCTCTTGCTCTTCCAATGCGTGCAGCCATCTCTTCACACTAAGCCTCTACAATAACAGTTCTCTTTCACAATGTTACAACTTACCTCACCAAGACTCTTCTCGATCCTTGGTCTTTCGGCAATGCTGGTCCTCTATCCAGAACCTCTTGAGCACTCTTCTTTGCTCTCTACAGGCTTCTACGGCTATGCTTCTCTTTTTCATGAGCTTCTCCTTGGCCATTCAGAAATTCTACCCACAATCACAACTGTGGAATTCCTCAACAGGAAATCTTAACTTCCTTACTCTGATACCAAAACTGGTGCAAGTGGGTAGACCTCAGCCAACCCCAACCAGCACTTCCAGCATCTAGTGGCTCCTACACTTAGCAGGACTGCCAAATTTAGCTTAACAGCCAAATTCTGCTCCAAATACTACCTCCCCGCAATTTTGCCTCCACAATCGCCTTCTCGCAACTCTGTTTCTGCAACAAAGTTTCCACTGTCGGGTTGCGGGATGCGGGATCGCTAAACACCATAAGTTGCACTCCGCAACTTTCGTTCCGAAACAACCTTCCCGAAATCGGGTTTCGGGATGCAGGATGTGAGATGCCAACTTCCCAAAGTTGCTCACCCGAAATTCCCTTCCCAAAGTTGCTCCCCGGAAATTCCCTCCCCAAAATTCCTCCCCCGCAATTTTCCTAGTTATCAGATCTTTTCGGCCTTCGTGCCAACCATCTTTTTGACGCGGACTTCTCAGATCTCTGCGGATCTGTTAACTTCCTCGCAACTTCAGTTGCAGGATTCTACTGGACCGTCAGATCTTGATCTGCGGACTCAATCGCCATCGTTCATTCTCTGCAAAAACTTGTTAAGACAGAAAACTTGCGAGTTGCGCCGATTAATCATGAAATTGATCAATACAGCCTGCAATCTTCACGATTCTTTAGCCTAACACTCTTATGCATGCATCTACACTCTACTTCAACTATTCAAGCAAGAAATTGACGCGTGAATACAGTAACTTCTCAGAAATACACAAATGTTCATGAAAACGCTGAAGTCAGCTCTGCAAAGATATACAGTTCAACACAGCACATGCATAAAGGCTAACAACCCAACAAACACACGGTTAATCCTTCTATTAAGCAATCAAAGGAAAATGCACACAGCTCAGATCTCTCTCCTTCTGATTCTTCAAAATATTTACAAGTAGAACCAGACATACGTTTGCCCGTTACTCTGCAAATTCAGAATTCTAATGCTAAAGAGCAGAACCCCTCTACCTTCTCTAAACTGTCTATTTAACCTAAAACTACGAACGCCTGAAACTAAAAACAAATGAACTTTCAAGCATGATGAAAACGCCCTTGTCAAAATCAAATAAGCATTTGGTTTGATATGCACGCAGGGAGTCATGATACGCAACCGCGCCTACGATACTAACAGACAATGCCTCAGCAAAACAGATGAATCAAAATATATGCCACAGTGTGTGATCAACTCATCACATTGCTAGCATGCCACGATGCTCGTGCATCACTTGGCTTTGTTGGCGGAAGTCACAGAAGGTTAACTCAAGGCAATACTTCATAGCTTTCAGAAGGACAAAAACCCTGGACCGAACGGTTGGACGATTGAATTCTTCCTGGAACTCTTTGAAATTCTGGGAGGTGATCTACTTAAGGTAGTGAAGGATTCAAGAATCATTGAGAGGATTCCGATTAGCTTCAATTCTACTTTCATTGCATTGAATCCAAAGGTGGACAATCCTATCTCACTGAATGATTTCAGACCCATATCTCTCTGCAATTGTATCTACAAGGTGGTCACAAAGGTGATTGCTCAACGATTGAAGGGGATTTTGTCCGATCATATTACAGAAGAACAATTTGGATTTCTGGAGGGGAGACAGATTCATGAGGCCATTGGGGCTGCCCAAGAAGGACTGCATAGTATGAAAACTAAAAATCTTAAGGGTGCTATTCTGAAAATTGACCTTGCCAAAGCCTATGACAAGGTTAGCTGGATGTATATTTGTTTACTGTTAACTCATCTAGGGCTTGATATTGCTTTCATTAGATGGGTTATGAGTTGCATCACTACTGTGTCTTTCTCGGTTCTGATCAACGGTGTTGCATCTCCTTTCTTTCATGCTAAGAGAGGACTGAGACAAGGTTGTCCTCTATCTCCCCTTCTTTTCCTGTTGGTGGCAGGGGGTCTTAGCAGATCCATCAGAAAAGCTAAAAGATTGGGAACCTTTAGAGGTATTTAGATTTCGTCGGATCTGCAGCGGACTCATCTACTGCTTGTGGATGATGTGCTAATCTTGTGCTCTGGTTCAGCCAAAGAACTAAATACCCTTTCTGAGATTCTGAAATTGTTTTCAAAAGCTATTGGTATGGAAATTAACGTCGGAAACTCTACTTTGTCCACACATCTGTTAAGTGTTGTGGAGAGACAGGAATACTTGAATTTATTTCCTTTCAGTGTTGAAGGTCTAGAGGGAGGGTTGAAATATCTTGGGTTTAAACTAAAACCCTAACTACTATCGTAAACAGGATTGGGTCTGGTTATTGGACAAGATGGAGAAGCGGATGAAGCTGTGGAGTCATAAATGGTTATCTCGAGCTGGCAGGTTGGTGTTGGTTACGGCTGTACTGGAGGCCATTCCAGTCTATTGGATGTCCCTGGCCTAGATCCCTAAAGGCATTTTGGAAGAAGCGCATAGAACTTGTTTTCGTTTCCTCTGGAGTGGTAAGCAAGAAGCCCAGGTTACTCCTTAGGTCCGGTGGGAAAGGATAGCAAACCTGAAAGGTCTAGGTGGCTAAGGTCTTGAAAACATTTTTATTTTTGCAAAATCCCTAGCGGCTAAAGGGGGGTGGAGACTCTTGAAGACCGTGAGTTTATGGACTCTGGTTATTGTACAGAAATATATTGGGCCTGGATCGGTAGAAGAATGGCTTCGGAACCCTGTGAAAACGCATGCACGAGGCTCGATTTTCTAGAAAGTAGTAGTTAAATCTCTGGATGTCATTGAGGCAAATCTTGCCTGGCAAGTTGGGAATGGAAAACATCTTAGAGTTGGGGAAGACCCGTGGGTCGGGTGTATTCAACAGCGCAAAGTTCAGGTTGAAACGATGATGGAACTGAGACAGAGAGGAATCTTTTTCTTCAGCCAACTTGCGGCTCCTTTCCAGGAAAATAGGTGGGATCGATCCTGGATTCGGGCAGGGGATCTGGGGGGTCCCTGAAACGGAAACGAGGGAGAAGGAACTGTATATTGGCGCTCTGTACCATGATCAAATCAAGCTTCGTGACAGGGATGATGTCCTCATTTGGGACGCAGATTAGAGCGGGAAATACACTCCTAAGGCGAGATATATTAAACTCAGTGTTGAAGATGTGAATAGGGCTAAGGTTTGGTGGTGGAAGACCCTTTGGAAGATCAATTGTCAACCCAAAACCAGGCTCCTTGCTGGGAAAACCTGCAAAAAAGAAGTTTTAGAGAACAAGGTTCCTTGCTGGGAAAACCTGCAAAAAAAAAGTTTTTAGGGACCGGGTTGGTGTATCCTGTGCAAAAATGCTGATGAGTCGGTTTTTCTCCTCTTTTTACAGTGCCCATATATCAAAGAAGTATGGAAGGTATGCTCTAAGATTTTTGGCAATCTTTGTAGGTGGGAGGGGTTAACCATCTTGGGAGCTTGGGAAAACTGGAGAAGAGTAAATTCTCTGGAATCTATGGTAGCTTTTCCTTTGCTAGTTATTTGGGGAGTGTGGATTCCTCGGAATAATTGGATTTTTGCTGATAAAGGTTGCACTTCAAAGATCACTGCTAATACTGTTGGAGGTATACTTACTGCTTTCCCTCAACATGTTAGAGTGAAAATTCAGAGGGAAATTTTAGATGGTGGAAATTGATAAATCATTACCTTGGGGGGTTTTTGATGGAGTTGCTCAACATAATGTTTGCGGGGATAGTGCTATTCTCTACCTTAGGGAGGGGCATTTCTTCGAATTATCGATGGGGCTTGGAGAAGGCAGTAACAACTTTGCTGAGATGCTAAGCTTGAAACTTCTTCTCATCTGTGTAGCAAAGAAAGGGTGCAGAACTCTCCATGTATTTGGTGACTCAAAGAATGTGATTAATTGGATCAAGGGGACCCAAGTGTGTAGAAATCTAAGACTTGTCAACATATTATCTCCTATTACAGATGTTTTAGAATCTTATGATACATTTTCTTGCAGACATGTCTACAAGGAGATTAACAGGGAGGCGGACAAGGCCTCGAAGGAGGGTCTACAATTGACGCTGGGTCAATGGAAGATCAAGAAACAGGTTGATGGCGCTGCACATGAGTATTACCACAGACCCTTCATTGAAGGGGTTGCTCAGCTTTGATACTTTGATACCTTTATGCCATATATTTTGGTCTCATTTTACTTCATCAAGGGCGGTTTTTGCTTTGTTGGCACTGGAATTTCGTTTGGTATTTGGCACTACTGGACTTATATATATGAATTATTAGTTTTTTTATGAATTTTGTTGAAACCTGTGGGGATTTACCTCAGATATGTGGCTGAAATTTGTTGCAACTCTACAAATATATTGTGGACATATGACTTGGCAGGGACTGAACACACGTCCTTTTTTGTTTTTTGGACCTATATGGTTTTACTATAAATACACGAGCTGTGTATATACAAAATGTAATTTTGTTCTCGAAAGATGAAATGAAATTATGCTTTTTTTCCAAGGAAAAAAAAAATTCACACAGTATTTTTGGCAAATTGCCCAAGAAAAACCCACAAGGGGAAAACCTGTTTGAGAGAGAGTTCTTTTTATTTCTTCAGCAAAATAAAGTGCAACAGCAGGATTACAACTTATCTCATCTACACAACCCACAACTCTGTCTCGGAATTTGTGCCAAACAGCAGTGAACGAACCATACGGATTTGACTATATGGACCTCGAAAATCGTGCCACTGTACGAACTATGCGAATTTTGAATATCGTGCCACTATATGGACTGTACAGATTTCAAAAAATATATCAAACATCGTGATGCTGCCTGGAAATGCGTGCCACTGTTTTTCTTCTTGAAAAACATGACCATACTGTTGTACGGATTCCTGGAATTCGTGCCTGTATTCTCTCTCCTGCATTTTTCTTCTTCTCCTCTCAAGAAGGAGAATTGCTCTCTGCTCTCTCAAATTTGCTCTCCAATTCTCCTAGTCTCAAAATTAGGAATGGGTGCCTTCTTTTATTTTTTCCCTTGTTTTTTCATTTCACCTTCCTAGGGTAGCTGAAAGGTCACGAGATCAAGGGCCCACATTTGATCTAGTGTTTTCTCATCAATGAATGAGAAAAATCAATTCTCTCCATTGAATATTTTCGAGAGAGTCAACACAGGGAGAGCAACAAGTTCCTGCACCTTAGGTTGTTACACAGGTTCCATCAGCGCAGCAGTCAGGATCACAGGTTTCCGAGGTTACAAGACCACAGAGTGCAGGCACAGGTTCACCAGGTTCAGTCAGCAGGGTCTTCGAGGACAGGTGATGGATCTACGATTACATGTACATCGTACAAGGGATTAGGATCAGGATTACAGGGTACACCTGTTGTTGGTACACCAGCTTCAGGGTCATAGGTTACTAGGGTTTCTAGCTCTGGTAGTTCTTCAAATGAGGGCAGGCCAGTGTGGGAAGAACCCTCAAGGAAGAAAATGCCTAAGTGGCTTCAGGAGACCTTGAAGGATGCTTTGAATGTTGGGACACCCAGGGAGTCAATGAGGATCATCAAGATGCCTGACAGATTGGGCACGTTGTTGATGGCAAGTACACGTGATTCTGAGCCTTCTACTTTTGAGGAGGCTTCTCAACATCATGTTTGGCGAGATGTCGTGATGGATGAGTACCATTCCATCATGAAGAACGATGTGTGGGAGATAGTTCCGAGACCTAAGGGGAAGTCAGTGGTGACTTCGCGGTGGCTTTACAAGCTAAAGCATGCACCGGATGGGAGTGTGGAGAAGTACAAGGCCAAGTTTGTAGCGCAGGGGTTTTCACAAGTTGAGGGTATTGATTATGATGAGACTTTTGCGTCAGTTGCTCGGTATACTTCTATCAGGGAATTATTTTATGGGATTCGAGGTTTGGCAGGAGCCTGGACATATTTTCCTGGGACTGGGAAAGTATGCGGTTGATATTCTGAGGAGATTTAGGATGGAGGATTGCAGGCCTATGTCGACACCTATGATCACCAACTGGAAGAAGCTTCATGCCTCTGAGGGAGAGTTGGTGGATCCTACTTTATACCGTCAGCTCATTGGGTCATTGATGTATCTGGTCAACACTCGACCAGATTTGTGTTTTGCAGTGAACACTCTTAGTCGGTTCATGGTTGACCCTAGAAGTGTGCATTGGGTAGTTGCAAAACATGTGTTGCGTTATCTAGTAGGGACAATGGATTTTGGTCTGGACTACAGGAGGTCAGATGGGATCAAATTGGTTGGTTTTACAAACTCAGATTGGGCAGGCAGTGTGGCAGACCAAAAGAGCACTTCCGGATGTTGTTTCAGTTTGGGCTCGGCAGCAGTGTCGTGGTTCAATCGGAAGCAAAAATCTATTGCATTGAGTTCAGCAAAGGTTGAGTATATGGCAGCCAATCAAGCCAGCTGCGAGGCTTTGTGGCTTCGCAAGTTGCTGGTGAATTTATTTGGTCAAGAGCTGAAGCCTACGGTGATCTTCTGTTACAATCAGAGTTGCATCCAGCCCTCTTAGAATCCAGTATTTCATGACCGGTCAAAGCACATTGAGATCAGATATCATTTTATCCGAGACTTTGTTCAAAAAGGAGCAGTTACTCTACAGTACATTTCCACGAATGAGCAGGTAACAGACATTCTGACGAAATCTTTGGGTTGGAGCAAGTTTGTCTTCTTCACAGACAAGTTGGGAGTGGTGTAGAACACCTTCCTCGGTAAGAGGGAGCGTTAATTTTGTACCTAGGGAGTGTCCCCCTAAGTGACTTAAGCCTTAGTCACTTAGAGAGGGGAAATAAAGTGACCCTTGCATTAAATGACTTAAGTGAAGCATTTAATTTGACTTTAGAGTGTAAAGTCACTTTTTGATAAATTTAAGTGGGTGACTGAAACTAATATTTTAAGAATTAAATATGAGCAATTAATTTCATCCATTGATCTAATCTATTCTCCACCGTTAGATTAAATGAACACTAAGGTTCACTCAAAAAGGCAAGGGAAAGGCATTTTTGCCTCATTCTTGAGAGAAGAGTGAAGAGAAGATAGAGCTGAGAGGAGGCACGAATTTCGAGGAGTTGGGCATTTTCAGACAGCACAAGATTCGAGGAAGATAGGTACAGATTTGGCACACATCCCAAGGCAGTCGTACAATATGGATTGGAAGGCACAAAAATCGAGGAAAGTGTGGGCACATTTATCGAGAAGGTGGATTGCATTTATTACAGTCAATACCCTGCACATATTTCGAGGTCGTACAACACAGAAATCGAGGTTTGTACTGTCTGTACGGACATTACCTTTCTGCACAATTTTCAATGTGGATATCAGGCATGTTTCCAGAGGCAACAACTGATTTTTTGTGGCACGAAAATCGAGGGCCCTACTACTGCATTTATTACAGTCCATATGGCACGAGTTTCAAGGCATTCTAGCACAGTTTTTGAGGTCAGGATAAAGTTGTTTTTTCTGCACATTTTTCGAGAGGAAAAGTTGCACAAAAATTGAGGAAGGCTTGCATAGAAATCGAGGCAGCTAGCTGGGTCATTTTATGGGTTGAGATAAGTTGGATTTTCACTGTAAATTACTATCTGATTTTTTATCTAGAAGAAATAATAAACTCTCTCTCTCTCTGACTGGTTCTCCCCTTGTGGGTTTTCCAGGGCCATTGGCCAAAAATTTCTGTGTACTGTGTGTTGAATGGTGTGCATTTTATTTACTTTCAGTACATGAAAAGATGAAGTTACAGAAGTGTTATTAAGTCTGAATTTTATGTTTATTTCCAGCATTTAAAATTCTGGGTTTGCAAATAAACTGACACAAAATTTTTAACTTATAACCGAAGGCTGGAAACTTTAAAAAAAAATCTACATGGTATCAGAGCTGAGTGGGGCAGAAAACTAAATATTTGCAGACGAAAAGTCATTTCCAAAATTCAAAAAACTCTTGTGACAGTAGTACATTTTTTTGCTAAAACTCATTCTTTGAGAAAATGACTTCCGTTGGGTTGAGAACTGAGGATAGGTTGGATGCGGCAGCGTACTTTGTCTTATGGAAGGCCCGGATATTACTTGTGTTGAGAGAGAATGAGTTGTGGGAGGAGGTAGTCAGAAATACTACAGACAGACCCATTGTTATTCCAGCTGCTACCGATGTGGTAGCATATTCAGCCTTTAATAAGAAGGATATTAAAGCCATGAGGCTTATCTTGGATGCTGTTAAAGACCATGTTATACCACACATTTCAGCTAAGGACCATTCACATGAGATGTGGAGTGCTTTGACTGGATTGTTTGAGAGTTCCAATGAGAATAGGAAGATGGTTCTGAGAGAGAAACTGAAGAGTATCAAGATGGTCAAACAAAAAGTTTGTATGGCTTATCTTACTAGGATCTCTCAAATGAGAGATGAGCTTGCAGCTATTGGGGTGGTTGTTACTGGTCCTAAGCTAGTGCGGACAGCCTTGAATGGGGTGACTACCCCTTGAGCTATGTTTGTACAGGGTTTGGTGGTTAGAGAGAACTTACCATCATGGGACAAGGTCTGTGATGATTTTGTTCAGGAGGAGAGTCGGAGGGGTCTTCTGCACTGCAGTGCTACTACTAGTAGGCAGGATGAGGAGGATGTGGCATTGACAGCAAAGGGGAAGAAGAACAAGAAGGGTGGGGCCAAGCAGCAAGATGGACAGAAGAAGGATCTGAGCACTGTAAATTGCTTTGCATGTCACAAGATGGGGCATTATGATGGGCAGTGTCCGAACAAGAAGAAGAAGAAGCACCAGCAGACAGCAGAAGCAGCGGATGTCGATGACTTTGCCGCGAGATTTTAGAGTGAGTTTTCACTGTGTACTGGGCATATTGAGAGAGAGAGAGCATCTTTTCTCACCAGTGCGAATGTTGATAAACAGAGGGAGTTTTCCCTGGTGACAGACCATTCCTGCAGTGCATCTACTTCCAGCACTTGGTATATTGGTAGCGGAGCCTCAAGCCACATGACAGGTGCTCATGAAATGTTCTCCACGCTTTCACAGACAAAGACAGTCGTGGAGGTGGTGTTGGGAGATGACTCAACAGTCAGAGTTGCTGGGCGTGGGACCATTACCTTTCAGAGGGAGTCCATGAGTCCCATGGCGTTGAGAGATGTAATGTATGTACCTGGGCTGAAGAAGAACCTAGTGTCAATTTCCATGATCGAGGATTAGGGTCTTGGGGTATCCTTCCTAGACGGACGTTTGCATATGTTTCCCAAGACTGCAAGACCATCTGCTTCAGTTGCCATTGGAGCTAGATGCGAGAAACTATACAAGCTCTTGTTCCAGCCTCAGTATGCCTTGGCACATAGCAACGACAGTGAGCTTTGTGAGCTTTGGCATAGGAGGATGGCTCACTTGCATCATCCAGCCTTGGGGTTGTTGAGACAAATGGTTACAGATTTACCGGAGTTCAGCATAGGGCAGAGTGATGTGTGCAGGGGGTGTGCTTTGGGAAAGTACACCAAGACTGCTTTTCCAAGCAGTGATAGCAAGACAGCAGGGGTCCTTGACTTGATACATTCAGATTTATGCAAACCGATGTCTTTTTTTTCCTTGAGGGGATACGAGTATTATGTGACATTCATTGATGACCATTCCAGGAAGACCTGGATCTACTTTCTGAAGAGCAAGAAGTCCGAGGAAGTCTTGCAGACGTTCCAAGAGTTCAAAGCTCTTGTGGATAACCAAACAGGGAGGAAGATCCGAGTTCTTAGATCGGACAACAGGGGTGAGAATATGTCCAAGGAGTTTGATGGATTTTGCAGACAGGAGGGTATCAGGAGACAATTGACAGTTCCGTATACAACAGAGCAGAATGGAGTAGCTGCGAGGAAGAAGGTGGATTGTTGGAGCAGCCCGAGCTATGCTACATGACCAGTCTCTTCCTTTCTTTCTCTGGGATGAGGATTGCAGCACAGTTGTATATCTTCAGAACAGGAGTCCTCATCGTGTCGTGGGGAACATAACACCTGAGGACTGTTTTCAGGCAAGAAGCCTAAGGTTAGCCATTTTCGGATATTTGGTAGTTTAACTTACTCTCATGTCCCTTCAGAGAAGAGGTCAAAGTTGGAGCCCACTGCAGAGAAGGGCATCTTTGTGGGTTATGATGAGACTTCGAAGGCCTTCCGTATTTATCTTCCCTCTCAGAGGAAAGAGGTTGTGAGAAGGGATGTGAAGTTTGAGGAGTGGGCCTTCAAGAAGTCGAGAGAGTCGGAGCAGGGAGAGCAGCAGGTTCCTGCACCTCAGTTTGTTACAAAGGTTCCATCAGCGCAACAGTCAGGATCAAAGGTTTCCGAGGTTACAGGACCACACATTGCAGGCACAAGTTTACCAGGTTCAGTGGTTCAGCCAGCAAGGTCTTCGACGACAGGTGATGGATCTATGATTACAGGTACACCATACAGGGGATCAAGATCAAGATTACAGTGTACACCTGGTGTTGGTACACCAGCTTCAGGTTCACAAGTTACTAGGGTTTCCTAGCTCTGGTAGTTCTTCAGATGAGGACAGGCCAGTGTGGGAAGAACCTTCAGGGAAGAAAAAGCCTAAGTGGCTTCGAGAGACCTTGAAGGATGCTTTGAAGGTTGGGATACCCAGGGAGTCAGTGAGGGCCATCAAGATGCCTGACAAATTGGGCATGTTGTTGGTGGCGAGTACATGTGATTCTGAGCCTTCTACTTTTGAGGAGGCTTCCCAGCATCATGTTTGGCGAGATGCCATGTTGGATGAGTACCATTCCATCATGAAGAACGATGTGTTGGAGATAGTTCTGAGACCTGAGGGGAAGTCGGTGGTGACTTCTCGGTGGCTTTACAAGCTAAAGCATGTAGTGGATGGGTATGTGGAGAAGTACAAGGCCAGGTTTGTAGCGCGGGGTTTTCACAAGTTGAGGGTATTGATTATGATGAGACTTTTGCGTCGATTGCTCGGTATACTTCTATCAGGGCATTGGTCTCCATTGCAGTGGAAATGGGTTGGAAGATCCATCAGATGGATGTGAAGACCACATTTCTCAATGGGATCATACAGGAGGAGATTTATGTTGAGCAGCCTCAGGGCTTTGAGATTCATGAGAGAGAGTCCCATGTTTGCAGGTTGAAGAAAGCCTTATACGGGTTGAAGCAAGCTCCTAGAGCTTGGTAGTCCAGGATCGATTCTTACTTGCTGAGCATGGGGTTTCAGAAGACTGAAGCAGATCAGAATCTCTACTTCATCATGGTTGGAGATGATCCGCTTATTCTTTTGCTATATGTTGATGACTTGTTTATCACAGGGGAAGAGAGACCCATTGCAACTTGCAAAAAGGATCTTGCTACGTAGTACGAGATGACTGATATTGGGTTAATGCATTATTTTTTGGGATTGGAGGTTTGGCAGGAGTCTGGTCCTATTTTCCTAGGACAGGGACAATATGCGGTTGATATTCTGAGGAGATTTAGGATGTAGGATTGCAGGCATATGTTGACACCTATGATCACCAACTGGAAGAAGCTTCATGCTTCTGAGGGAGAGTTGGTGGATCCTACTTTATACCGTCAGCTCATTGGGTGATTGATGTATCTGGTCAACACTCGACCAGATTTGTGTTTTGCAGTGAACACTCTTAGTCAGTTCATGGTTGAGCCTAGGAGTGTACATTGGGTAGCTGCAAAACATGTGTTGCATTATCTAGCAGGGACAGTGGATTTTGGTCTGGACTACAGGACGTCAGATAGGATCAGATTGGTTAGTTTTACAAACTCAGATTGGGCAGGCGATGTGGCAGACCGGAAGAGCACTTCCGGATGTTGTTTCAGTTTGGGCTCGGCAACATTGTCGTGGTAAAGTCGGAAGCAGAAATTTGTTGCGTTGAGTTCTACAGAGGCTGAGTATACGGCAGCCAATCAGGCCAGCTGCGAGGCTTTGTGGCTTCCCAAGTTGCTGGTGAATTTATTTGGTCAAGAGTTAAAGCCTACGATGATCTTCTATGACAATCAGAGTTGCATCTAGCTCTCTAAAAATCCAATATTTCATGACTGGTCAAATTACATTGAGATCAGATATAATTTCATCCGAGACTACGTTCATAGAGGAGCAGTTACTCTACAGTACATTTCCACTGATAAGCAGGTAGCAGACATTCTGACGAAATCTTTGGGCAGGGGCAAGTTTGCCTTCTTCAGGGACAAGTTGGGAGTGGTACAGAACACCTTCCTCGGTAAGAGGGAGTGTTAATTTTGTACCTAGGAAGTGCTCCACTAGGTGACTTTAGCCTTAGTCACTTTAGAAAGGGGAAATAAAGTGACCCTTGCATTAAATGACTTAAGTTGAGCATTTAATTTGACATTAGAGTGTAAAGTCACTTTTTTATAAATCTAAGTGGGTGATTAAAATTAATCTTTTGAGAATCAAATATGAGTAATTAATTTCATCCATTGATCTAATCTATTCTCCACCGTTAGATTAGATGAACCCTAGGGTTCACTCAAAAAGACAAGGGAAAGGCATTTTTGCCTCATTCTTAAGAAAAGAGTGAAGAGGAGAGAGAGCTCAGAGGAGGCACGAATTAAGAGGAGTTGGGCATTTTCAGACAACACGAGATTCGAGGAAGAGAGGTACAGATTTGGCACGCATCTCAAGGTAGCCATACATTACAGTGGCAAGGCACAAAAATCGAGGAAAGTGTGGGCATATTTACTGAGAAGGTGGACTGCATTTATTACAGTCAGTACCCTGCATAGATTTCGAGGACGTACAGCACAGAAATCATGGTCCGTACTGTCTATATAGACAATGCCTTTCTACACAGTTTTTGAGGTGGATATCAGGCACGCTTCATGAATCAGCAATTGATTTTTTGTGGCACAAAAATCGAGGGTCGTACTGCTACATTTATTACAGTCTGTACAGGACGAGTTTCAAGGCATTCTGGCACAATTTTCGAGGTCAAAATAAATTTGTTAATTCGGCACATTTTTCAAGATGAAAAGTTGCACAGAAATCGAGACAGCCTTGCACAAAAATTGAAGCAACTAGCTGGGTCATTTTTTGGGTTGAGATAAGTTGGATTTTGATTGTAAATGACTATTTGATTTTTTATATAGAAGAAATAATAAACTCTCTCTCTCTCTGACTGGTTTTCCCCTTGTGGGTTTTTCCAGGGCCATTGGTTAAAAATTTCTAAGTACTGTGTGTTGAATGGTGTGCATTTTATTTTCTTTATGTCGATGAAAAGATAAAGTTACAGCAGTGTTAATAAGTCTGAATTTTATGTTTATTTCCAGCATTTAAAATTCTAGGTTTGCAAATAAACTGAGACAAAAAATTTAACTTATAACCGGAGGCTGAAAACTTTTAAAAAAATCTACAAACTCCACTTAAATTTATTTAAAAAGTCACTTTATTCTCTAAAGCGCATTAATTACTCATCTCAAGTAATTAATACAAGGGTCATGTAACTTGTCCCCTTTTAAGTGGCTAAGGCACAAAGTCACTAAGGGAACACCTCCCTAGGTACAAAAATTCAACATTCTGACTGTTACAATGAAAATATGACCTCCAGGATTATTCTCCTGCTAAGTCAAGACAGGAGGACCTGGAAATACGAGAAACCAATGTGGGACATGACAACCACAGAATCCAGACACGAGGCCTGTCTCGATTCTGGGGTTGTCATGTCCCATATTGGATTCTCGTATTTCCAGGTCCTTGTGTGATGACTTATCATAGTTTTAAAATTCAAAATCAATTGAGGATCAACTCGGTCAGACTTGGAATCGGGTAATGAACAGATCATGGCTCGACCGATTTGAATTTAATGACTTAATTTACTCAAAAATACATAAAATATTTAAATTTTAAAGAAAATGAATCAGTGATGAAACTGACTCGAAATCAGTAATGAATCACCCGATCTGACCGGTTTGGTACTGAATTGGCTGGTTTGACACTGAATCAGTCACCCGAACCAAATTTAACACTTAAATCTATTCCTTGCAAATATCGTGTCGAGGAATATATCGTCGAAGTCCTAGAAAGAAATTTATCAAAAATATCAGGGAAAATATCGGAAAATATCGGCAAATATAAACTTCGACCTGAAGATTTATGAAAATATCAGAGGAATCAACAACAAGAAAAACTCGGGAGAAATCGGAGATATTTGCTACATTGGGCCGTGTATCCCATCCATGTCACATCGAAAGCAATAGATTTAAGTGTTAAATTTAAAGACATTAGAAACACACTCTAGGAAGCGTAGTTCCCACCCATAAATATGCTTGTAGGATTGTGTGTGGCTTACGAACGTGGGGTTGAGAGTTGAACACTGTGTGGAAATCCTTCAAAGTTGAGTCGAGAGACTATGCGTTGAGAGTTGAACACTATGTGTGGACATCCTTTGAAGCTGATTCAAGAGATTGTGCGTGGAGCTGAGTCGAAACCCACGAGGACCTACAATGGCATGCAATTGCTTGTTGGCTTGGACACTTAGAATTACCGATGCTTCCATTATTTATTGTGCTTGCATAAAAAGCGTTACAACAATCTCTTGGAGACCAAATTTCAAGTAGAGCTCAGAAACTTAAGAGAAGCATGTCACACGTGGAAGTCGCACAATCAAAACTCAGAACAAGACGAACCCCTCGTTGCAAGGCTCAAACGCAATGCTCGAACTCAACATCATTAGCTCGTTATCTGGTAAACAAGCAAAAAATTTTGACGAAAGCTTTGCCGAGTCATTTTAAGAAAGCGGTGTTGATTGGTTCTCCTTACACCACATGAAAGCCAAGCCCAAGAGGAAGGAAAGCGGAAAAAGCTTGGTAATCCCAGCTTGTCCACGCTATTAGGGTTGAAGAGGTATAGAAACAGAGAAACTTGGAGCTTTAAGTCGACGAACCAAACGTGACTTCAACAAGACAAACACAAAAACAAGAATTCAAGGCTCTCAAAGATGGTTCTGTTTGAAAAGTGCTCATGTTGCAATAGCTGATCAAACTGTTTGTAGAGAGAATTTGAAGCCCCATTCTATGCATCTTCTATTCGGTGAGGTCGTGAAAGTCTACACGTCTTTCGGCGTTTTGATATATTTTTTCATATTGGTATATGAATCTCTTCCCAGTGATATAAATTCATTATACCTTTTCTACAAATTATATACTGAGGTGGTGTATTACAATGCTGTGGTGGCTTGATA
Organism: Pseudotsuga menziesii; assembly: GCA_001517045.1. NCBI lineage: Eukaryota > Viridiplantae > Streptophyta > Pinopsida > Pinales > Pinaceae > Pseudotsuga > Pseudotsuga menziesii. The sequence continues at coordinate 55,809 of LPNX010461825.1, forward strand.
ATAGCAATATATTGTATTGTTTCTCTTTAGTAAAAGGCAAATTTGGCCTCTCTTTTCTAAAAATTTAGGGTTTGTGCAAAGGACTGAAAGGCAAAATTTGTACAGCTACTGTAAACAATGGTATAAAAGGTGGGGGAGAGTGTCTACCTGCACCTAGACCTACTTCATTATTTATCTGTGAATTGTATTTGTATAAACTGTATTGCAATAGATTCCATTATAAAGATTGGAGATAGTATCGCCTGCTTTGAGATATAATGCATGAAGCTGCTTGGTTCCTAAGTTTTTAATTTGCATCCTTAATTGTGCTTGTTTAAAGCATGCTTAGAAAAGTTTTCAAATCACAGCATATTGCAGCTTCTATTGTATTGCAATAGATTGAGATCATTATAGTGTACTATGATATTTTGTAAAGATATACACCTGTACATAGTGTGTAATATCCCGAATCCCGATATTTTCTATTTCTATGCAAATATGCTGATACAACCGGGCATGCAAACTGCCATGCAAAAATTCATATTTTATAGCAAAAATTAGGGTTAAGGTTTGTGAGATAGAATGAACACTTACCACTGATAAGCTGGCTGGACTACTCCTGAGAGAGTATGCAAGCATCAAGAACTGAATGGAGATGGACTGATATCTTCTGCTTCCGGTGAAACCCCAGTAGCAAGAACCCTAGATTAGATAAGGGTGACGTTTTCAGTGAAGGAGGTGTCCGATGAAGCTATTGATTTGCAGGACTGATAGCCTTCCCGTGCCGGAGAGAATGCCTGGTACATGCGGAGTTTCGGAGGTCTCTACGCAGGCTAGCGAATTGTTCTAGAGAGAGAGCTGCTCACGCCCCCCTAATCCCGAAATAGCTGATAACTGCTCCGGATGAGCACAGTCGGATCTGATAATCACCAGGTACCGGAGTAAGATGTCGATGATGAGAATGTTGCCTGAGTTTTGAAGTAAAACTGAGATCTGAAGACCCAGCAACTGATTAGGGCTTTCTGGCTGAAAAACGCCCCTTACGGCTGCACATGTGTCCCTACAACAATCTACACCGTCTACTGGATAACTATGAATGAATGTAAGAGCAAATGGTGACCCTGTATGGCTTACCCTAAATGAGACTAGGGCAGATATTTCACTGTCGAAACCCCGCTAGTTGAAGACATCGTCTTCAACCCCAACTGCTGTGTTGCTATTCAAGAGCTCCCAAAATAATAACCCTCAAAAGTGAAGTCTCATTTCGCTTTATCCTCCTTTTATAACTTTCAACTGCGAAAACCCTAATCTTTGACCTAATTAGGTCACTTCATCTTCTAATTTGCAGTTGACTTGCATGCATGCACATGGAGACTTAAATGAGTGCATGCATCATTAAATAATGCTTGGATGGCACGCACGAAGGTGGCCTTTGGCCCCGGTGGCCCTTCTTGACCTGATGATGATGCCCTAGGTTTTCTATGGATGGCATCAGTCCTTAGATGATTCCCTAACTGTCAGTAACGGCTCGAACCCACAAGAATCACATAGGTTAGCGGTTTTGCGCCTCAAGGCCTAATCAGAAGAGTACATTACAGTCCTCCCCGCTTGAGATTGCTTGTCCTCAAGCAACTACAAACTGGAATGCTGCAATACCTGTTCACCTTCCCATGTGGCATCCTCTGGCGGTAGTTCTTTCCACTGAACCAAGTACTCTCTGATTACCCTGTTCCTGAGCTTCCTTTCTCTAGTCTGTATGATCCGTTTGGGAATCAGCAGTCCTTCATCATCTAAAGGAGGTAATTTTGTAGATGGAGCAATGTGTTGCCCAAGGGTCTTCTTCAGGTTAGACACATGGAACACATTGTGAATTTTACTTTCTTGTGGAAGTTCTAGTTCATATGCCACCTCTCCCACCTTCCTGATTATTTTGTAGGGTCCATAGAAGTGACGTTTTAACTTTTCTGCTCATTTTTTCTTAAGCGAAGACTATCTGTAAGGCTGGAGCCTTAAGTATACCAAATCCCCTACCTCAAAACTCCACTCAATCCTGTGTTTGTCGGCATACAACTTCTGTTGATTCTGGGTTGTCTGTAAGTTTTCCTTCAAGATTTTCAGAATGTCTTGATTGTCCTGTATCCAATCCTTAGCCTTAGGAGCCCTACTGTCTCCAAATGCCAAATCTGCATAATCCAAGGCCTCGTAACCATATAATGCCTTCAAAGGACTCATCCTAATAGACACGTGATAGGTAGTATTGTAGCAATACTCCCCTAAGTGTAGCCATTTGATCCAGGTTCGCTACTGCCCTGCTACATAGTTCCTTAAATATCCTTCGATCCACTTGTTGACTATTCCAGTTTATCCATCGCTCTGGGGATGATAACTCGTACTGGTAGCCAGTTCGGTCCCCACTAATCTGAATAGTTCCTACCAGTAGGCACCTGTGAATCTGCTATCCCAATCACTGACAATGGTCTTAGGTAACCTGTGTAACCTGAAGACCTCCCTGAAGAATAACTCAACTACTTGAGCTGCCGAGTAGTCTGATGATATCGAAAAGAAATGTGCAAACTTGGTCAGTCTATCAACTACTACATACAAACAATCTCACCCTTGGACCATCGGCAATCCTGTAATAAAGTCCATGGAGATGCTTTCCCACTTTTGTTCTGGAATCGGTACTAGCTGAAGTAACCCTGCTGGATGGATGTTCTCAATCTTGTTCTGCTGACAAATGCTACACTCCCGTACATGCTGCATAACTTCACCCTTGAGGCCCTTCCATGAGAACCTCTCTCGGATCTGCCTGTAGGTCTTCAAGAAACCCTGATGCCCTGATAATGGAGAGTCATGTGCTACCTAAATGATCTTTTTCCTCAATGTGGATTCTGGGACGAGGTATATACTGTTCTTGTAATAGATGATGTCATCAACAATCCTATACCTGTCATCATGAATTTGTCCATCCAATAATTCGCAAGCGAATTTATTTTTGGAGTATTATACTACAAGAAGTGCCCTCCAATCTGTGGATATACTACTAACTCCTGAGAGATAATGAGGCCAGACACCTGGATAATGCATTAGCTACTACATTATTCTTACCTTTTACATACTCGATCTCGAAATCATAGGCTTGTACTTTGCTAACCCATTTCTGGTGTCGCCCATTCAGTTCCTTCTGCTCCAAGAAATACTTGAGGCTGTTATGATCGGTTTTGATTTTGAACTTACTACCCACCAGGTACTGTCTGAATTTTGTGAGAGCATGTAAGACCGCTAGCATCTCTTTGTCATATATGGAGTAGTGGCGCTCGTAGTTCTTCAGTTTACGGCTCTCAAATGCAATAGGGTGATGGTTTTGCATCAACACTGCTCCTAACCCTTCCCCTGAGGCATCACATTCTACTACAAAGGGTTGTGAGAAGTCTGGTAATGCTAAAACTGGACAGGAACTCATAATAACTTTCATCTCCTCGAAAGTTTTATGTGCTAAGTCTGTCCAAGTGGACGCTCCCTTCTTTGTGAGATCTGTGAGGAGTGCTGCAAATTGGGAGAATCCCTTAACATACCATCGGTAACAAGTGCACAGACCCAAGAAACCTCTCAATTCTATGACTGTTTTTGGCGCGGGCCAATCTCTGATAGCTCGGACTTTCTCCATATCAACCTGTACTCCTTCTACATTGATTATGTGTCCTAAGCACAGCATTTCCTTCATGCCAAACTCACACTTGGACATTTTCGCATAAAGCGAATGTTCTTCTAAAATGCTTAGTACTTCGTCTAGGTGTTTCAAATGCTCTTCCCATGTTTTGCAGTAAATCAGGATGTCATCAAAGAATACTAGCAAAAACTTACGTAGTTGAGATCTGAAGGTGTGGTTCATGCATGACTGAAAAGTGGCTGGAGCATTGGTAAGTCCAAAGGGCATGACTAAAAACTCATAGTGACCGTAGTGACAGCGAAAAGTTGTTTTGGAGATATCTTGGTCCCTTACCCTGATCTGATGGTATCCCGAGCGAAGATCTAGCTTGGACAAGTATTTAGCTCCATGAAGCTCATCCATGAGTTCGTCAATTCTTGGGATCGGATACCTGTTCTTGATGGTCTTTTTGTTGAGTGCTCGATAGTCGACGCACATTCGCAAGGTACCATCCTTCTTCTTAACCAAAACTACTAAGGATGCGAAGGGGCTAGAACTGGGCCGAATACATCCAAGCTCCAGTAATTCTTTGATTGTTTTCTCAATCTCATCCTTGTATCTTTTGGGATGCCTGTAAGGAGTGGTGATGACTGCTTGTGTCCCCTCCTCTAGCTCAATGATGTGTTCAAAGCCTCGGTCTGGCGGTCTACCTGATGGAAGGTCCCGAAAAACCTTTTCATGTTTCTATAGCAAGGCTTGAATGTCACCTGGGTGTTGTGTGCTGGTCTCTGTAGGTTTCCTAAAGGTGACAAAACATTCTACAGCCCATTCTATATCATCCTGTCGGAGTATTGCCTCCATTCTCTGTGACAAGACCAGTTTTGGGGGATAAGTGTTCATGCCCCTCAAAACTACCCGTTTGTCGTCTCGCCCTTGGAATTCCATCTCCATTGCCCTGTAGTATGTAGTGTATTTCCCTATAGAATAAAGCCACTAAACACCCAATACTACATGAGTATCCGATACATCCACTACATAGAAGGAATCTGTCATCTGATAGTTTCCTAAGGTGACATTCAATTTTGGAATCCAGTAGTTGCACTCCATGCTGGAGTTCCCTGCTACTGCTACAGTGAATCCTTCGAACTTCTCGGTCTGAATACCTCTCTTGGCTACCCAAGTGGAGTGAATGAAATTGTGGGTTGCTCCCCCATCAATCAATACTACTACTCTGTGACCCTGTACTACTCCCCTGACCCTGAGAGTATGGAATCTTGGCACTCCAGATAATGTAGCAAGGACTCCCTCTGGTGTATCACCCTGGTGTGATTCTTCCTCAACTGCCCATAGTTCTTCTGTGGCTTCCTGCTCATAGTCATCCTCATCACTGTCCGAATATACCTCAATGTAGTGAGCCTTCGCCTTCCCTGCACACCTGTGTCCTGGTACCCATGGTTCCTGACAAGTGAAGCATAGTTTCTTCCTTCTCAAGTCTTTCCTAGTTTCCGCGTCTAACCATGTTTTCTTGGGGACATCCTGCTGGAAAGGTTTCTTGTCCTTGTCCCTAACAAGAAAATTGGTTTTCAGCAGGAACCTGTTTTGGGGGACTGAATCCTTAAGATCTCTGGCTCTGCTAATGGCATCATGCAGAGTGAGGGGTTTGTAGGCTTTCACCCATCCCCTTAGTGGCTCTGTTAGGGCCTTAGTGGATAACATAGTCAACCTATTCTCTAACACATCTGTTACCATGACTGCTATCCTCTGAAACTTTGAGATGAAGGCTTCTGCACTACCGATCTATTTGAGTTGAGCCAACTCCCTGAAATGTATCTCTGGATCCTTCCTGTCAACCTCTCTATGAGCTTCTGAGTGAACTCACTGTAGGAGTGTATGGTGTTGTGACCCAATGTCACCAATCCGTGGTACCACCACTCGTGAGCTTCTCCGTCCAGGTGGAGTGTAGCCAATTTAATGTCGTCTGTCTCTGTCATGGGATTGAGTTGGAAATAGGTATCCAACTTTTCAACCCATATCCTCGCTGATCCTCCGCAAGTTCCATCAAAGTTCGAGACGGTCAACCTGCCCAAGGTCTTCTGCAACTCATAGTTGTGATTGAAACCCTTGTTGAAACTCCTGGGCCTGTTCCTACTCTTCATGTTGCAAAAATCTGAAAAAGACATGGCAACATGACACTCATCCCCTAAGTCTCTATACTCTTGCAAATAAACCCCAAAAGGCTCGTTAGGTTCTACCTGCATGACTGGACCACCTACTGTATCTGCCAAGAAGTGAGGCATGGTAGGCCTGTTGGAAGGTCTGCTATATATGTGCGGTGTATTCTATATATTAGTGTACGCAACCTTTCCACTACTACTTGTAGATCCCCGATCTATCGGTGAGGGAGGTGTACTGTTGGTACCTATTTCTGGTTTGGCCGATAATCTGTTGATTGCATTGAGCACATCTTTTTGCCCTTTGGCTAAGTCTTCCAATGCAGATACTAAGTTACGAAACTCCATCCTATCCTCCTCTTCTCCCGTTCCTTTTCCCCTATCCGAGTGTGTACCTCTTTGTTCCATGTCTGAATTGGTATCTTCTAGTTGGATATCCTCAAATTCCACTGTGTATCTACTCTTTCTCCTCCTATAGGTTACAAAAGGGTCTCCTTCTGTATTCATCTATGGCTCATTTCTTAAGCCCACAGCTAGCCAAGAAGATAGCTCTGATACCACTGTAATATCCTGAATCCTGATATTTTCTATTTCTATGCAAATATGCTGATACAACCGGGCATGCAAACTGCCATGCAAAAATCCCTATTTTATAGCAAAAATTAGGGTTAGGGTTTGTGAGATCGAATGAACACTTACCACTGATAAGCTGGCTAGACTGCTCCTGAGAGAGTATGCAAGCATCAAGAACTGAATCGGAGATGGACTGATATCTTCTGCTTCCGGTGAAACCCCAACAGCAAGAACCCCAGATCAGATAAGGGTGACGTTTTCAGTGAAGGAGGTGTCCGATGAAGCTACTGATTTGCAGGACTGATAGCCTTCCTGTGCTGGAGAGAATGCCTGGTACATGCGGAGTTTCAGAGGTCTCTAGGTAGGCTAGCGAATTGTTCCAGAGAGACAACTGCTCACGCCCCCCTGATCCCAAAATAGTTGATAACTGCTCCGGATGAGCACGGTCGGATCTGATAATCACCGGGTACTGGAGTAAGATGCCAATGATGACAATGGTGCCTGAGTTTCGAAGTAAAACTGAGATCTGAAGACCAAGCGACTGATTAGGGCTTTCTGGCTGAAAACCCCCCTTACGGCTGCACACATGTCCCTGCAACAATCTACACCATATATTGGATAACTATGAATGAATGTAAGAGCAAATGGTGAGCCTGTATGGCTTACCCTGAACGAGACTAGGGCAGATATTTCACTGCCGAAACCCCGCTAGTTGAAGACGTCTCCAACCCCAACTGCTATGCTGCTATTCAAGAGCTCCCAAAATAATAATCATCAAAAGCAAAGTCTCCTTTCGCTTTATCCTCCTTTTATAACTTTCAACTGCAAAAACCCTAATCTTTGACCTAATTAGGTCACTTTATCTTCTGATTTGCAGTTGACTTGCATGCATGAGGATGGAGACTTAAATGAGTGCATGCATCATTAAATAATGCTTGGATGGCACGCACGAAGGTGGCCTCTGGCCCCGGTGGCCCTTCTTGACCTAATGATGATGCCCTAGGTTTTCTATGGATGGCATCAGTCCTTAGATGATTCCCTAATTGTTAGTAACTACTCGAACCCATAGGAATCACATAGGTTAGCGGTTTTGGGTCTCAAGGCCTAATCAGAAGAGGACATTACATAGTGTAAAACTTTTGTAGATTTTTGCAAGGATTTATTTGCCATTGATTGCACAGATGCCCTTGAGTGTGCAATACACTATCGAAAAGTTTTTCAAACACACACTATCAGAAAGTTTTTAAATAAGTTTCTGTTTTCACTCAAAACACTTTGAACAAGCAAGCCAAAGATCAAAGGATTTAGAGCAGTGTAAAGCATTCAATTCTAGACCAATTCAATTTCAGATTCTACATCAAGTTGCAACTTGCAAACAATGATTTTTGTAAGTTTTCTTGTATTTTGATACTTGCAACTGTTTTCTATATGTGTCAAAAAAATATCAAGTTAAATTGTAATCAGATGCATTTTTGGTAAAAGCCAACACCCTCCAACTCCTGAGTTTGAGACTTCAATTGTGTAATGTTACGTTACTGATAAATAGGGAATTGACTAAGGACATTTAATACCGGGAGCATATTACAACAATTATTCAGTATTATTAAGTCATCAGTATAGTAAAGAGGGCCATCAAAGTTATTATCATAAAGCATGCAGAGCATGCAAGTCTTATTTCTTCAGTCTTAAGTCAATGAACAATTAGAATTTGCATGCATGCAAAAAGTAAAGTGCAAACCCTAAAAGTTCATGCTAAAGCTATATAAGAAAGGTAGTAGAACCAAAAAGGGATCGATGATCATGATTACCATTGAGTTTGGTTTCAAGAGCAGCAGTAGCCGCAACAAAAAGTTAGGGTTGGAGACGTGAGTCTTCAGCTGACAAGTGTTTTCGGCAATGAAATCCATCTGCCCTAATCACTTCCGGATATATCATCCAGATCTATCATCAGCTATTCATCGTATTCATCCTTGTTCAGTGATACAACATACAGAGAACGATATTATTGCAGGTCCACGTTTTGTTGCTGGGACATAGCTGGGAATATACAGAACAATTCGCAAAGGTCCAGAAACTCCATATTTTCTCTACATGCTTCCACCATCATCATCGGAGGGGTCATATTATTATACGGGGAGATTAACGAGCCATCTGCTATTCGTCTGCAGGAGTTACAAGCAGAAACTACAGAAGAGGAGGGCGTCATCCTATACAAGCAAACCAATTCGCTACTGACTCTAGAGGGAGCAAACTTTCTGCATGTGTCATTCTTTCTCTCCAGCTAAGTCATACCACCATTTCCAGAAAGTTATAGCACCATTAGACAAGTATTGAAGCTGTTACAAGGATATTTATATCCAGAGAAGGACATTTTACAGCTGCATGGGCGTCATCTCTGAGCTAGCTTCACATTTTAGATATCTGGCGAATGCATAGCATGTATGTCTTTAGTATATTGAAGAGTCTCAACAGCTATAAATAATGGTGTGTACTTCGAATCAAGATGAGTTATATTTCCTTTTTATCTCCAGATCTGCTATATTTTAGGGCTTTTTAGCATGACACTTATTCAAAATGCAAATTTTATTATCTCTCAAACAAACTTGAAACACATAAACCGCAATCATATTATCAAATAAAGTAGAATATCAATTGGGATATTACAAATTGTTGACTATTTGTAAAAGGGTAGAGTTGCAAGAAGTACTTTATTTGAGTAAATCTTGAGTCACAATTTAATAATCTATTAATGGCTCGAATCAATAGTTCGATAGAATTATTGAACACTCTACTTCTCTCTTCTGTTGACAACATTGTCATTGTCGACAAGACAACTCTCACTCATATTCAAAATTGTGTACAAGAATCAAAAGACACACTTGAGTTTCTACAGCTTGAGTTGCAACTCCAACAAGAAGAAATACATTTTGAACTTGTTCCTGTTCAAAAAAATCTTCTTTGTGATTCCTTTCAACAGCCTGCACATAATGACACCTCTTCAGGAGCACATATCAAATCAATGACTCCACTTCAAAAGCAAAAGAAAAAGAAGATGGCATTTTCCATACACATGTTCAACTTGTTCTTCCCAAGCCCATCATTGGACCTTGGGAAGAAATTCTACACAACAAGCACATAACCGACCTTGGATACAACAAGGAAGTGACATTTCAAATTCCTAATTACTCCAAGCCAATCCAGATTTAAAGTGCTAGGTTCTTAAAAGAAAGTTCATCTTCATCTACACTAGTTCAAAGTTCGAAATGGCAACATTGTGACTGAGTTGGCCATATGAAAGATAAGCGTTTTGATCTTCACCCTTGTAAGCATTGTGGGAAGAACACTCATTCTTCAGAGAGATGCTTTATTTTGAAGAAACCTGCAAGAGAGAAGATTCACTATGGGTGGATTATAATGTCCTTTTCTAACTAAGCATCTGAGACACCCGTTAACCTATTTAATTCCCATAGGTTCGAGCGGGTATCAAGAAAAAGGGAATTGACTGAGGACATTTAATACCAGAAGTAGAAAGGAACATTTCTTCAATATTATTAGGTCAACAGTATATTAAAGAAGGCCATCGGAGCAGATATCAAAAAGCATGCAAAGCATGCGGGCCTTATTTCACCTTCCATGTGTCAATGAGCAATTAGGTTTGCATGCATGCAAAAGTAAAGTCATGCAAACCCTAAAAGCTATATAAGAAGATAAGACGAACCAAAAAGGTATCTATTGTTATTTATTCACTTTTGATATTAGGTTCGAGAGCAGCAGCAGCAAGTTGGGGTTGAGGGTGTAAGCCATCAACTAACAAGTTTTTTCGACAACGAAATATATCTGCCCTAATCACTTTCCGAATAGATCATTAGATCTATCATCAATACTTCAAGGTATTCACGATTCAACAAGAGATCAAGTACATCGAAGCAAAGGATTAAAGAGTAGGGTCTTGCTGCTAGGGCGCATTGGAGACATTGAGGAAAATTCGTACTGAACCATAGAGACTTTGTTCCTTTTGCATGTCACTTCTATTCTCATTGGGAGGGTCAACTTACTACAGTGGGTGAATATCCAATCATCTCTTGCACACTAGAAGAAGTTACAAGCTAAAACATGAGGTAGAGGGACACCCTCACATTAAGGCAAAACAATTCGCTAAGGTACCAAAAGTGATCAAAACCTTTGCATGTGTCAGCCTACATCTCCACGAGGATCATACTACCATATATAGAAAATATTAGCATCATCAGCAAAGTATTGGATCATCTACATGAAGATTATCACCCTGATAGGGACGTTTTTCTTGCATGTGCGTCAACCACTGAAGAGCAACACATTTTCACCTTGCTTATGATTGCATGGCATGCATGCTTGTTCCGGAATTTTCAAATACTGAAGCTAATAATAATGGTATGTTTATGCAGTTAATTTCATAGTGATTTCCAGTTATTGTTATTTTGGGGTTTGTACACACTCTTCATATTGCATGCAAATTAATAATATCCATCCTTAAGCTACAACACACTTAAACTTTGAACCAAAACCAGAAACCTTATCAATACAAAGAATAAATATTAGTCGGGATATTACAGTGGTATCAAGGCGTGTTTCTCGCCAATTATGGGCTTGAACATGAACAGTAAATGAATCCGGAAGACGTTGCTTTTGTGACATATAGAAGAAGGAAGGGCAGTTACACAAAGGATCTGAAATTAGAAGAGATTAAATTGGAAGACAAGATTCAGACATGGACTCAACAGGGATACACTCCGATAGAGGAAACCGAACAAGGGAAGATGAAGACAGGATGGTGTTCCAAATTCTGGTTAGTGCCTTAAATGACTTATAGCTAAGGGATAGAAAGAGATGTTACATGCTATAAACAGGTTGGTTATTAGGCCAAAGCAGGGTCAGAATAGTCTACCAATTTCACCGGGAGATAGAGGATCCACCAGCAATAGTAGGAAACATGCGTACACTCATATGCAGAATACTCCTCACATATACAATAAGCCTTCCAGACCTACCATGCCTCACTTTCTGGAAAATGCCATCACAGGACTAGTCATACCAACCGAACCTAGTGAACCATTTGGGGCCTATCTACATGAATACAGGGATTTGGGAGATGAGTTCCACTCAGCTATGTCATTCTCACACTTCTGCAATATGAAAAGTAGGAACCGACCAAGGAATTTTAACAAAGGGTTTACTCATAACTATGAATTACAGAAAACCGTAGGCAGGTTGGCGATTCCTAATTTTGACGGATCTCGCAGTTGTTTGGAAAGAATATGGGTCCCGAAGTTGGATACTTATTTCCAACTAAACCCTATGACATAGACAGATGCCATTAAATCGGCTACCTTACATTTGGACAACGAGGCTCATGAGTGGTGGTACCATGCATTAGTGACACTGGGTCACAACGCCATCACTTCATACCATGATTTCACATAGAGGCTCATGGAACAGTTTGATAAAAGGGATCTTGAGATATATTTCTGGGAGCTAGCTCAGCTCAAGCAGACTAGCAGTGCCAAGGCCTTCATATTAGAGTTTCAGATAGTGGCAGTTACGGTGACGGATGTATCCGAGAGCAAATTGGTTATGTTATTTACAGAAGCTTTGACTGAGCCTTTACGTGGGTGGGTGAAAGCCTACAAACCATCCACTCTACAAGATGCCATCAATAGAATCTGATACTTATAAGATTCAATTACCAAGAACAAATTTTCAGTTAAAATAAATTTCCCAATTAAAGATAAAGAGATAAGAAACCCTTCTAGAAAGAATGGCCAAAGAAAAATTGGACAAATGACAACACTAGGAAGGAACTGAGAAGAAAGAAATTATGCTTCGCTTGTCAAAAACCATGGATTCCAAGTCACAGGTGCACAGGGAAAGCTAAAGCACACTATATAGAAGTCTACTCAGATAGAGAAGAAGATGAGGATGATCTTGAACATGGAGCAACAAAGGAGCTTAGAGCGACAAACGAGGAGTTTATTTCAGGGTGAGTCTAAGCGCGGAGTTATTGCTACATTATCAAGAGTACCAAGATCTCATACTCTTCGAGTCAAGGGAGTAGTATAGGGCCACAGGGTAGGTGAGTTGATTGATGGTGGGGCAACCCACAACTTTATAGATGCAGCATGGGTGGCTAGGCAAGGTATTCAAACAGACGAATTTGAAGGGTTCACAGTGGTAGTAGCAAGCAATAACACCATGGAATGCAACCATTGGATTCCCAAACTAAATGTTACACTAGGAAACTATAATATGACAAACTCCTTTTATGTGGTAAATGTAGCAAATACAAATGTAGTATTAGGGGTTCAATGTCTCTATTCTATATGGAAGTATACTACAGATTATAGGACCATGGAAATGGAATTCCAAGGACAGGATGGCAAGAGGGTCGTCTTGAGAGGCATGAACACTTACCCCCCAAGCCAATATCATCACAGAGGATGGAGGTAGTGCTCAGACAAGGAAACATAGAGTGGTCAGCCAAATGTTTTGCCACTTTTCATAAACCTCCAGATAACAACACCCAACATCGAACATATATGCAGGCATTGCTACAAAAACATAAGAGAGTATTCAGAGATCTTCCAGCAGGTCGACCGCCAGACAGAGGGTTCAAGCATATCATTGAGTTAGAGGGAACACATGCAATTATCATCGCTCCATACAGGCATCCTAAAAGGTACAAAGATGAGATAAAAAAAACAATAAAGGAATTACTGGAGTTAGGTTACATAGGACCGAGTTCTCGACCATTTGCATCATCAATAGTATTGGTAAAAAAGAAAGATGGCACGTTACGGATGTGAACCAATTACATGGACCTTAACAAGAAAACTATAAAGAACAGGTACCTCGTTCCTAGAATTGATGAGTTAATGGATGAATTACAAGGGGCGAAGTACTTCTCAAAAATTAACCTCTAATCACGGTATCATCAGATCCGAGTAATGGATTAAGATATTGCAAAAACTGCTTTTCGTTACCACTTTGGTCATTATAAATTTTTAGACATGCCTTTTGGCCTCACCAATGTACCAACAACTTTCCAATCTTGCATGAACCACACCTTCAAGGCTCAGTTGCGTAAGTTTTTACTTGTGTTCTTTGATGACATTTTAATTTACAGTAAAGCTTGGGAAGAACATTTGAGACACCAAAATGAAGTACTAGGAATTCTAGAAGAACAACCCCTTTATGCCAAAATGTCTAAATGTGAGTTTGGTATCCAAGAAATGTTATATCTAGGGCATGTAATAAGTACCGATGGAGTACAGGTTCATATGGAAAAAAATCAAAGCTATCTTGGATTGGCCTACACCAAAAAATGTAACAAAATTGAAGGGTTTTGTCAATTAATCGCACCATTCACAGATCTTACAAAGAAAGGGGCATTCAACTAGACAGAAGGGGCACAAAAGACATTCAAATAAATGAAAAAGATTACAAGTTCATGTCTCGTTTTGGCATTACCTGATTTCACTCGGGCATTTGTAGTAGAGTGTGATGCTTAAGGGGAAGGAATAGGAGCAGTATTGATAAAGAACCATCACCCAATCGCCTTTGAAAGCAGAAAACATAAAGATTATGAATGCCACTACTCTATATATGACAAGGAAATGCTAGCAGCCTTACACACCTTAACAAAATTCAGACAGCATTTGGTAGGAAGCAGGTTTAAAATTAAGACAAGTCACAACAACCTCAAATACTTCTTAGAACAAAAAGAGTTAAATGAACGACAACAAAAATGGGTCAACAAGGTCCAAGCTTATGACTTTGAGATAGAATATGTTAAGGGGAAAAACAATGTTGTAGCAGATGCATATTCAAAAAATAATTTACTTGTGAGTTGTTAGACGGACAAATACATAATACAAGTACAGGGTGATCTATGACATCGTTTACTACAAGAATAGGATCTACCTAGTCCCAGAATCAGCTTTAAAGAAAAAGATTTTATAGGCTCCGCATGATTCACCATTATCAGGGCATCAAGGTTTCTTGAAACTTTACAGACAGATTAGAGAGAGGTTCTCCTGGAAAGGCCTCAAGAAAGATGTAATGCAACACGTTAGAGAGTGTGATACGTGCCAACGGAATAAAGTTGAACAAACTCATCTGGCAAGGTTACTTCAACCATTACATATACCTAAGCAGAAATGGGAAAGCATCTTGATGGATTTCATTACAGGTTTTCCCAAGGTATAGGGAAGAGACTACTTGTATGTGGTAGTGGACAGGCTGACAAAATTTGCTCATTTCTTTGTCATTCCTTCAGATTATTCTGCATCACAAGTAGCAAAGTTGTTTTTTCGAGAAGCTTTCAGACTACATGGATTACCAAAGATTATTGTTAGTGACCGAGACAGTAAATTCACCACTGCTTTCAAGCAAGACCTTTTCAGATTAGTGGGGACGGAATTAGATACCAACACAAGTTATCATCCTCAGCGTAATGGACAGACAGAAATAGTCAACAAATGGATTGAGGGGCATTTAAAAAATTATATAGCAGGGCAACAGAGGACATGGATTAAATGGCTACACTTGGGGGAGTACTGCTATAATACCACCCACCATATGTCTATTGCGATGACTCATTTCAAAGCTTTATATGGTTATGAGGTACTAAACTTTGCAGATATAGTCTTCGATGATAACAGAGCACCTAAGGCAAAAGATTGGGTACAGGGCAGTCAAGATATTCTTAAGGTACTAAAAGAGAATTTACAGATAGCACAAAACCAACAAAAATTGTACCCAGACAGACACAGGGTCGAGCATAGTTTTGAGGTTAGGAGACTTGGTATACTTGCAACTACAACCTTACATACAATCTTCACTCAAGAAAAAAGGGGCAAAGAAACTGAAGCCTCGCTTCTATGGTACTTACAAAGTAGTAAGAAAGGTTGGGGAGGTGGCCTATGAACTCAAGCTTCCGGAGGAAAGTAAAATCCATAATGTATTTCATGTATCAAATCTCAAGAAAATAGTGGGGCAACACATTGCTCCATCCACATAGTTACCTCCATTGGATGATGGACTCCTAATGTTGATGTCGGAAAAGATTCTACAAGTGAGAGAAAGGAAACTCAAAAACAGGGTAATTCGGGAATAGTTGGTATAGTGGAAAGAATTACCTATTGAAGATGCCACACGGGAAGGAGAACAAGTATTGCAGCACCCTGGTTTACAATTGCTTGAGTACAAACAATTTCAAACGGGGAGGAGTGTAATGTCCTCTTCTAACTAAGCATCTGAGACACCCATTAACCTATTAAATTCCCATAGGTTCGAGTGGGTATCAAGAAAAAGGGAATTGACTAAGGACATTTAATACCGAGAGCATAAAGGAACATTTCTTTGGAGTACATAAAGAAGGTCATCGAAGCAAATATCAAAAAGCATGCAAAGCATGCGGACCTTATTTCACCTTGCATGCGAAAATGAGCAATTAGGTTTGCATGTATGCAAAAGTAAAGTCATGCAAACCCTAAAAGCTATATAAGAAGATAAGTCGAACCAAAAATGTATCTATTGTTATTTATTCACTTTTGAGATTGGTTTCGAGAGCAACAACAACAGTAGCCGTAGCAACAAGTTGGGGTTGAGGGCATAAGCCATCAACTATCAAGTGTTTTCGACAGCGAAATCTATCTGCCCTAATCACTTTCCAAATAGATCACTAAGATCTATCATCACTACTTCAAGGTATTCGGGATTCATGAGATCAAGTACATCGAGAAGCAAAGGATTAAAGAGTCACGTTTTGTTGTTGGGGGCGCACTAGAGACATTAAGGACAATTTGTATTGAACCATAGAGACTTCGTTCCTTCTGCATGTCACTTCTATTCTCATCGAGAGGGTCAACTTACTATAGCGGGTGAATATCCAGTCATCTCTTGCACACTGGAAGAAGTTACAAGCAAAAATGTGAGGAAGAGGGACACCCTCATATTCAGGCAAAACAATCCGCTAGGGTACCAAAAGTGATCAGAACCTTTGCATGTGTTAGCCTACATCTCCAAGGGGATCATACTACCACATATAGAAAATCTCAGCATCATCAGCAAAGTATTGGATCATCTACACGAAGATTATTGCCTAGAGAGGGACGTTTTACTTGCATGGGCATCAACCACTGAAGAGCAACACGTTTTCAACTTGCTTCAAATTGCATGGCATGCAAGCTTGTTCCAGAATGTTCAAATACTCAAGCTATTAATAATGTCTCTACAATTAATTTCATAGTGATTTCCAGTTATTGTTATTTTGGGGTTTGTACACACTCTTCATATTGCATGCAAATTAATAATATCCAACCTTAAGCTACAACACACTGAAACTTTGAACCAAACCCATAAACCTTATCAATACAAAGAAGAAATATCTGTCGGGATATTACATGGATCACTTCTTTGTAATGGTCATCAACAGCGAAGAAGATATATCAGGCATTTCGCAAAATTTTGTCTAGAGTTATGACACATCTTGTAGTTGAGAAATTTTCTTTTGCTCACCTTGTTCCTAACAAAGTGGTTTGATTGCCAGTCAGAAACAAGCGAGCAGGAACAAGCGATCCTAGCTCAATGCCAGAGCCATAGCCAAAACCTTGTGCAAGTTGTCAAAGCTGCAAACCAAAGCTACCTAGCCAAAGTTAGAGTTGCAACCAGAGCCAAAGTCAGAGCTATGTTCCACCTGAGCATGATTTGGTTTGTGGTCTTCCTTAAACCACCATTTTCTAGAGGAAACCGCAGAGCCTTTGCACCAAGTTCCAAGGAGAACCACCCAACCAGAACCTGAGTAAGAGCCAAGTTCCAGAGGGAACCGTTGAGCCAATACCGAAGTGAGCGCTAAGTTCTAGAGTTCGTGAGCATCTTTGAACCACCATTTAGTATAATACATCAACTTCTGCTAACCACTTGGTTTGTGGTCATCCCAAAACCAACCATTTCAAAGAGCACCCTATTTTCACCACTTGGTAGAAGACTTCAACTTATGCTAGCTTACTAACAAATTTGGATTGTCAAGTTGGAGATGTTCAGCCTTTGGCAGCTATCCACTTCCAATTTTTTCATCTCTCTTTTCTTGGACTCATATACACCCCTTCAGATTAAGAGGGGAAATGTTGGAAACATTAATCCTTCAGGGTTATTATTATTTATATATTATTCATGTGAAACGAAGACCAAGAGTCACAGTGAATAGGAACAACCATCGGAGTCCAAGAGAAGCCTTGGAATGTGAACCCAAGGGTCATTTTGAATGTATTTATATGTACATATGTGAATGAGAAAAAGGAATGAATGATTATTCATTTTATGTTGTGTCTTGTTGTCTTTGTTACCCATTGTTCTTGGGCACTCCAACAAATACTTTCTCTCCATCGACTACGTTCTCTCCAACGGTTGCAAGTTGATCAAGTGTCTAAGTTATTCTCATGAGATTGTTGGTAATATTATCAAATCTTGACATTCGAACATCTCTAAGCTTATCTCTCATAATCATGTTCTTGTTCATGTTATCGCCCTGGAACAAATCCACTAGAGCTTTGTACATTGCATGGGTCATCGTCTTCTCTACTACATGAGGAATCAAGTGATCCTTCACAGTGTCCATGATTGGTCTCTAGGCTTTGATGTCCTTTCTCATGAGCAACCAACAACATTGGATCTGTTGGTACAGTAAATACCTTCTCCATAATGTCCCAAAGTTCACGTTCCTTTTCGTGATAGCAAGTTAGATGCCCTATCTAACCTATCTTCAAATCTAAGACTAGTTGTTACCATAACTAGATCTGAACAAAATAACTGTCATGTGCTTATACCTTCAAGCACCCTCCAAGATCTATTGTTATAAATCCCGGATATGCACTAGATGTGTTTGTTGGTCGCTCAAATCTACTAAATCTATTGTTGTAGACTTCAAATCTACCTCCCTCTTAGAGTGAAATCTCTGATACCATGTTAAATTTTACTAATCCTAGATCTAGAAAATCAATTTCCTAGTGAAAATCTTACAAAAACATTAAATTTGTAGTTCACTGAATTAAATATATTGTTAGGATTTATCAACAAAACTTTAAATAGCGGAAGCAATGTCAATGGAAACCAGTGTTATACTGGGACTCGCCCCCCTCACTTCCTGCACCCCGGGGGCTCTTGGGGAAACATTTCCTTGTGTCCCCAAAATCAGGAAACTCTCGAAAACGCACAAGGGGGCGTATCCACCTGTTCTGCAGCGCGCTCCAGTGAAGGGGGGCTCCCACACGCCCCCTCCTAAAACTGGGGGGCTCCCAAATGGCCCCACGCCCCCTCCTGAATCTGGGGGTTCCCAGATTCCCCCTCCTGAAACTTGGGGGCTCAACGCCCACTCCTGAAAATGGGGAGCTCCCAAACGCCCCCTCCTGAAACTGGGGGGCTCCCAGACACCCCTCCCCCCTTTTAGTAGTTTACATGGGATGAATCATTGAACTGTTATTGCTAGGATTTAATAATTTATAATATTTTTTTTATTAAGACTTGGACGCCCGCCCCCCCGAATTTCGCTAAAATTTGGGGGTTTGGGGGTGGTCTCCACACATCCCCAATGTGTGTTTCCCTGCTCCCGCGTCCCGGAAACTTGGGGGAACATTGATGGAAATAGATATACACAATAAAAACACATGCACAAAATTTCTACCCTTAAAATCAACTTTTCATTCAAATAATTTCCAAGCTTACAAGGGATCCCTTACTAGGAAAATGGCCCTAAGAAAATTCACTGCATCAAACCTGACAAAATTCCCTCCACAAAAAATCTCCACTCTACAAAACTGCCCAGCTAAACCCCCTCTACCTGTTGTCATATCGTACAGCCTGTGCAGCGTACTCTACTTCTACAAATCTACATGTATGGTCGTGGCTCCTGCGGCTAGTAGGACTTTTGTACAAACCGTGCGGTGTTGTACAGCCTTGTTAGTTGTATGGATGGTTGGTATGGTCTAACTCTTCACCTATACGATCTTCCCAGCAAACATTTGAGGCTCTTCCTGTTGATACAACCTAGCTACAAAGATTTATGACAGTTGCAATATCTCTCTCTACCAAATTTGACAAGTGGAAGTCCTTCTCCACTCTCAACCGAGTTTCTCTTTTGTGTCTCTCCTCTCACCTTGGTTGCCTTTTATCTTGTTGAGATCAACCAAAACCCTAACTTCAATGGCTGAGATTAGAGCTTACTCACTTCAGACCAAGGGCTAAGATTCAATTAATTAACTTAAATCGCTAGTGACAAAAACTTTGCCTCTTTATTGAATCAACCCTCAATTAATCTAAAAAGACATTCACTTTAATAATTGACTTTAATAAAGTGAATTTCCAAAGTTCTTGAGAAGTATTAATGACGATCTCCACAGAGTGGACATAAACCCATGTGTAGTTGCATGTCTTAGCTACAAACATCAACACAGTTTACTTTATTATCAAATAATACATAAATTCTTAGAAAACCAAATCACCTTGGAGCCTATCTTTAGCTTTAATCTTAGCACTTAAAAACTACTACAAAATTCAGCTTACTTTAATGTCTTATAAGAAACATTATGATGGTCTTAAGATTAATTTTATTTGGTTGCTTGCTTCAATTTTGATTTTACATTTCCCCCAGTACCTCCATTTGGTCAATGTAGTGATACATTGATTACTCGTGAATCATGGTTACAATCGAGGCACCGATCAAAAATAGTTGGGCTATTGTATCTTCCTTTTGATAGTCTCCATGATCAATGGTAAGGTTAGATGTTTGCAGATCAACAAAATATTCTCGCCAATCAACCAACTATGCTTTTGCTCATTGGAAATTGGCTATTGTCACTACAACACCACCCGAGAGCAGTAATATGAGTAGCACAAAGAGGATCAATGCATATGCATAATTTAACCCCTCTCTCATGGGTAGGTCTTCCACAACAAGTTTTGAAAACTATTTTTAAGCAAATAAGTTTAACAATTTAAAATGAAGGCTTAGGTCATTGTTGCAAATTTTACAACTACGATGAAGCTTTTTTTTTCCATGACCTTGTTTCTTCTAAACTAAATGTGATTTTAACCTTTTCAATGGACAAGGAATGTTGAGCAAAACTATGGATGAAAATCACTTCTATCGAATTCAAGACAACTGAAGTTTTTTCTTTTTTTCTTTTCTTTCTTTTTTTACACTCAATAGTTACTAAAGGATAATGGACTTCCACTACAAAAGTTTTGTTGTAACCAACAACAACTTTGAACAAAATCCAACGAGGTTCAAACTTACTTTGATACCATTTCTAACAAACCTGAGGGTCATTACACAAATCACAAATAAGAAGACGTGCGAAGTCTAAAATATCAACAAGAATAATATGTATAGATATATAGAGAGAGAGAGAAGGCATGATGAATAATGATTACAATGAATGAATAACTTGGGATTATATGGCCTGGAAGAGTAACGATCATAACAAAAAGTTGCGACACTAGCATATACTTATAAGGTATAACAATGACATTAATTAATGTTAAAAATGGTGATATGCCAAATTAGGCGTATTACAAGAAACGATGTTTTAGACCTGCTTCCCTCTCTTGACCATTTTATAGTTAAATGGTGTCTTATCATACAATTTTAGCCCGTAAGTTTTAGTCACATGACTCGAACCACCAAGGGAACTAAGTCCCAATATAGCTTTCTACACAAAGCACTTCTTCGTGCTATTAAATGGCCTCATCATTTGATCCTCCGACACTCTATGGCACTTGAGCATGTGCTTAGGACCCCCTTAGGCCAGCTTCAAGCGACTGACATGGGCTTCGAGTGGAGGCCAAGCATGAGTTCCACGGCAAGATGAGATATCCCAGATATTCTATCTACAAGAGATAGAGATGGACAAACATTTTGTTTTTCGCTGCCATGTCTACTACAAGATACAAGGATAGTTCTATTGCCTCTTAAGAGAGTCTCAAAACTCCCAAGGTCTCCCCCTCTTCTTCAAACAATAGGTCCAAGGGGCACTAATTTCACTAGACCCCTTAGCGGCTCTTATATCTATCAAGTTCCTCCAGCAACACTTTCTTTCCTAATTTAGAGAGTTTTGCATCTTAGATTTAATCTACTTTTCACTTTTATAGGAGTGGCCCTCAAACTTCGACAATGTATTAATACTATGTACTTAGCAAACCCATTAACTTACTTGTGGTAATATGTTAAACATTAATAACATTATCTTATCTTCATCTTTTTTCGATGCCTTGACCAACAATGTTTGGACATGTTTATGAGGGAGGTTATGGGTCTATGTTCTTCCATGTTTTGGACACCATCCCATCTAGACACCACTCAGATGATTGCATCCTACTTTTTGATGCTACCACCACATAGGGACCACAATACACCGATATCCAACCTCGCCATTCTACCAAAGCCCAGACATGTGAAATAGTAAGGGGACTCTCCCACTCCCTCCCCCTCAACCAAACTCTATTAGATCTAGCAACTTAGATCTTGATGCGGTGATCACCCTTCCACACCCAAACCTCCACTCCCATACAATAACACCATGTCGTTCCGCAAATATCATGAGATACACATCACATCAACTCTTCATTTAGTACTTCAACAGTCCTCAATCACAAGTTTCTTCCATTCAACGTCAAATGGTAGGAGAGACATATTCAAAAATGGATGGCATGTAGACATGTAGTGCTTCCTCATTTTCAACAGATAATTCTAATGAGCATTCAGGAGCCTTTCCATCTCCCCCCCTCCCCAGCCTATATCCTCATCTGAGGCAGGCATCCCTCTAGGGTGTTTTGTATTACAAACTCAACAAGTCATGTGTCACTTTAGCATTCGAATGCACACTTTTTTTTCCAAATGTTCGATTTTATACCTTAGATTATATCACTTGCTATGGTTGAGGAGGTTGTACAAGCTAAGCTCATTGAGAAATGCACTAGACAAGCTCAAGAGTTGAACCTTAAGGTGAGACGGATCCCCCTACCTCGTCCATCCTCAAATCCCTCAAAGGTCGAGAGCGTG
This sequence comes from Pseudotsuga menziesii, assembly GCA_001517045.1. Classification (NCBI taxonomy): domain Eukaryota; kingdom Viridiplantae; phylum Streptophyta; class Pinopsida; order Pinales; family Pinaceae; genus Pseudotsuga; species Pseudotsuga menziesii. Next base: position 78,271 of record LPNX010461825.1, read on the forward strand.
ATTCTTCAAGATACACTTAATTTCCCGGATGTGGTCCTTGAAAGGGCTTGGCTTGGATCTGACTCCACAATTTTTCTTTGCATATCAAGTCTACGGGTGACCAGCTTCTAGCTCGTGGAGCTAAACAAAAGCTTTTCTCCCTTTCCAACAATGCTGAAATTTTACGTTCAATTTGAACGTTTTTACCAATTTTGAACGTTTTTCATATCTAGTTGTGATGAGGAAACCATCATCATTGACATGGAATAAAATTACCAAACTGTAAATTTTCCAAGTTAGAAAACTACCTACCATTTTCTCGCTATAGGTGTACTCCCTGAACTAACACTTGTGTGTGTGCATAATTTTAAGTGTTCAATGCTCTTCTTGTTTAATGGCTTTCACTTTATAAGGTGGACTCTGCTTTAATATATATTAAATAAGAATGATCATTAGAAGAAGAAGGCCTTAAAACAAGGAAAGATCTCATGTCTGGCTCATAACCACTTGAGATAATCCTTGGAGCTTATATATATATATATATATTAAAAGTTGAACATTATATCTATTTAATGACATAACACTGTGTGGGTGGGAAGAGAGAGTAGTTGAAACTTCAAATATTGGGTATCGAAGAATCAAGTACTAGGTGTGGAAGGGAGAGAAGTGTGTCTGATGTGAGATTGAAGTGGGGCTTTACATTGCAAAGTTCAAATAGGAAAAACCATTTCCAGGAATTAACTCAACTAATCTCATTAAACAATCAGAATGAAGAAGCTTGCATACCCTCAATAAACTAACCAACTAGAAAGCCCATGCAGAACTACCTTATTTTTTGGGCCAATGTAGTTTGTTACTCATTCTGAAAAGAATAAATTCATGTATCATCACAATTGCAGAAAAAATGGCATTACTTACTAACTTCCTTTCTTTGGATCATTAACTAAAACTGCTCAGGGTAGAGTACCTTGATGAACTCTTGATCAAAAACAGCCTCTGCTTCAAAATCAGGTGCCTTGTTTCCAACCAATGGAAGTTCACCCTGTTTAGACACCAAAAAACATGCCAAGAACTAAAGAGTGAGATGGTCAAAAATATCATATGGTAAAAGACGTTAATAAGATATGGAAACTATTTATCAAATAATAATCAACCAACCTCTAGTCATGTTAGATATGCCTATTGACCAAATCCAATTCACAATTTCAGAATTTTTCATTTAAGGACACTACACTACTGCAGGATTACTTGAGGCTGAAGCTATAATTTATTCCCTTTGCCAAGGAGGCAATATAATGCAGTGTGATTCAGCAAAGCTTCGGAAGAAAGAAATAAAGACTCATAACGTGCAGGCAATTTCCCGTCATACTTGCAGGATGAATTGAACTCTTATTTTCACCCTATAAACTTCGATACTTTCCTTCTCTTTCTGTTTTGATTTGTTTATGTGCATGTATTCATGATTTATAGGCTTAGAAAAGCAGCTTATCACCTATGCATCAGGTTCAGTTGAAGTTCGCATTATATAAAATGATCAATTATCTTTAAATATCCTTTATCTGTGTTTCAAAAGTTTGTCTGTGTTTCAGAGGATGTCTCAGATCACCAAAGAGGAGTGCCGTCTAATCTTTTAGTAAACATCCTTCTGGTTGCTGAAATCCAGCAATACAAAAAGGTTAGAGTTCCCATCAATCCAGAATTTTGATTGAGTTTCAGCAATCTCTCCATAAAAAGAGAGAATATGCAAAACAAATATATATTCCATCTTCCAAAAAGTATCACATAAAACACCAAATTGATTCAGCCACTGACATGGCAATTTATATTCTGGCGAGGAATTACAGATATTTTTTATTTTCGTAACACAGTAACATTCTGCAGAATTTTGCTTTTGGTCAGTTAGTCCATTTTCTGCAAACAAGCAATAGCCATAACAATGTTTTGAATAAGTATGGTTCAAAGAAGACTGAATTGACCTTTAACCAGGTTTGAGTATCTCAGTTCAGATGTTCGGTCATTTAATATATTTTGAGCAACTTTTATTTAAATGTACTTCTGATTCAAAAGATAACAACTTCAACATGGCATGTTAGAAATTATATATTTCATTCATATTTCTGCCCTAAAGCATACGTTGCTAAAGTTACAGCCTACAGGCCCTACAAAAACCATGACAGATGAAATTGAATGGACTAAAGAGATGTGCTCATGCAAGAATGAAGGATACAAATGGAATATTTCAGGCTTAAAAATGGAGAAGATATACGCTTGCTTATAGAAAGTAAATAACAACAAAATTAAAAAGTTGAGATTAAATGAACAATGCAATATGCGAACATTGAACAATATACAATTGCTTTTGGTCAGTTACGATCTTCAATGGCTCAAAGAGTGTCCTATCAGATTTCCACATCTACTTTCAGGGCAAGGAGATTGAGATATCGTTTATGTTAGTTTTTAATAGCTCGGTGGCACTCCTGCATCAGGTGCCTAGGTGCAGGGGTCATTAACTTGGAGTCTCATTTATATTCCTAAAGTGACTTTAGTAATGTGTTTTTTATTAAAGTACCTTTTTTATGTGACTTTATGATTTAAAAGTGAGTTTCACTTTATTATGTTTTTAAAGTGACTTTAAGTCATAAAGTGTACTTTTAAATATTTAGGGTGATGTGACTTTTCAAAAAGGAAAAATTTGTTGTAAAGTTCACTTAAGAGATTTAAGTGAGTGAAAGATTAGATCCCAGCCATAGATCTCTTGGCCAAGCTCTAATCTCGACCGTTGAAGGTGAAAAGTCATGAGAATAACCCTAATAGGGTAAATAAAGTGCATGAGACTTCATTTGGAATATATCCAAAAGAGAGTTTTGGTGAGAAAAGAAAGAGGCACGATTTCCAAGAGGAGAGAGCTATTTCCTCCTGGGCGCAAATTTCAAGAGAGGTATTTTGGAGCAATGGAGCTGAGATAGAAGAGAAGAAGGGCGCATTTTTCCAGATAAAGAGGGGCACGCACTTCCAGAATGACTGCTGAGTTAAATGCAGTTTGTACAGCACTGAAAGGGGCACACTTTTGAAGGTAGAAAGTGAGCACGCTTCCCAAGAAAAATCAGACATTGATACAGATCGTACAGCTGTTGTTGAAGGTGGTCGTACTGCTATAGAATGGTGTCCATACTGTCATTTGTTGGCACAGTTACCGAGGTTGAAGATTTAGTGCTGAAACTGGAGTTATTGCTGCTGAAAGAGACTGTACAGTGTACCTTTACATGACAGCAGCATTGCTGAAGCAGTGGGTGTACTGAAATCACGGTAGCTTGCTGAGACAGAAGACAGAGAAGGCCGTGGACATTAGTTTTTACAGAAGAGCACTATTTTGAATGGTGGACTGTGGTACTTGTAAGTACTGTGTAATTAATGCTGAATATTTAGTGCTGTACATTTCCATGTAAAACTTTCTTCTGAAGCTCCACAATAAAATTACTCTCTTGCTGGTTTTCCCCAAAGTGTGGGGTTTTTCCAGGGTCTATTTTGACCAAAGTACTGTGTCTTAAAATGTGTGTTACAGTCTACTGCTATTTATGTTTTTCCGTTGCTAAATGTGCTTTATAAACAGTATATCAGCCTACAGGATAGTTCCATTGAATGGTTAATTAATGTGCTTGATTGTGGTTTACTGTTGAGGCCTGATATTGATGGTTTATGAAGTGTTTGACAAAATCTGTAAGTGAACAGAGGTCTGATTTTTTAACATGGTATCAGAGCTGGAGCTCTGAGATTTCAGTAGATTGTTGGGCAGCAGAGAAGTGCTGATTTTTTAAGATACTAGTGCATGTGAAGTAACAGTTGTTTGTTAATTTTTTTTTGCTGAGAGTGAGCAGAGAAGTGCTGGTTCAGTACAGCTGATATTTTTTTGGTCAAAGAAGGCAGAGTGTGCCTTGTTGGAAAAAGAGCAGAAGAGAATGATGGCTTGCATCCGATTTGAAGATAGGTTGGAAGGGATTTCCAACTACTTACAGTGGAAAGCACGGATGACAGTTGTTCTCAAGGAAAACAAGTTATGGGCCTTTGTTAGTACCACAGTGGCTCCTCCCGTAGCTGATCCTATAGCCCTTGACATACATGAGGTGAAGGAGGCCAGAACGCAGAGACTGCTTTTGGATGGTGTTCGAGATCACCTCATCCCACATTTGGCAGAGAAACTAACTGCTAAGGGGATGTGGGATACTTTAAAAAGTTTGTATGAGAACAAGAATGAAAATCGTAAAATGGCCCTAAAAGATAAGCTTCATGGCACTAAGATTACGAGAGGTGAGAATGTAGCCTCTTACCTCACTAGACTTAGACAGATAAAAGATGAATTGAGTGCAGTTGGTGAGGTGATTCCTGATCCCGAGCTAGTGCGGATAGCCCTGAAGGGCTTCACTAAGGAGTGGGATGTGTTCGTGAAGTGTGTAGTTGGCAGAGAGAACTTTCCCTCTTGGGAAAGACTATGGGATGATTTTACTTAGGAGGAGATCCGAGAAGAGAAGACAAAGCAGGTTGCTGATGGAGAGAATGTGGCCCTTTCAGCTAAGGGTAGAAAGAAAAAGGGTGGCTCGAGCAGTGGAGCCAAAGACTTGAGCAAAGTAAAATGCTTTGCTTGCCAGAGTTATGGTCACTATGCTGGGCAGTGTCCCAACAAGAAGAAGAACAAGAAGAAAGAAGAGGCTGAGAAAGCCTCTCCAGCTGAAGTGGGAGATTTTGCGAAGGAATTCGAGAGGGAATTCTCGCTCGTCTCAATTCTTTCAGACAGTAGTGTAGCAGAGAGTTTGGATGCTGGAGCATGGTACATAGATAGTGGAGCAGCACGCCATATGACGGGGATACGAGCAGTGTTCCGAGGGTTGACAGATCATGACAGAGTTATACTGACTGAGGATGGGTATGCCGGCACCCATGCAGTAGAAGGAGTTGGAAAAGTCATATTCCAACTCGAGTCTGGTGGTAATCTGGAGGTTGGCGATGTGTTGTTTGTTCCAGAGCTGAAGAGGAACTTGGTCTCAGTTTCAGCTTTGGAGGATGAGGGATATGCGGTTCTTCATGTGAGTGGACATGTTTATATATATCCGGTGAGTGGGGGCCTGGGTGCAGCGAGTCTGCTTGGCATCCGTGATGGCCGGATGTACCGAGTTTTGGGTCATCCGGTGGATGGTGAGCCTGGTGAGAGATCAGACTCAGTGGCAGCAGCAGTGGCTGTCAGTATGGAGGATTCATCCAACTCTGTGAGGAAACAGAGTTGGTATGATATGGTTCTTCAGGATGAGCAGGAGAGTGAGGAGAACTCTCAGTTCAGAGTTGTCAGACGGAGACCTTCAGCAGTTGATCCAGTGCAGATATCTGATAGGCATTCAGATTCAGAGGGAGCTTCAGTTATTGGAGGGAGAGATCCAAGTGGAGCTGATGACAATAGTACCTCCCTCGCTAAGAGGGAGTGTTAGTTTTTAATAGCTCGATGGCACTCCTGCATCAGGTGCCTAGGTGCAGGGGTCATTAACTTGGAGTCTCATTTATATTCCTGAAGTGACTTTAGTAATGTGTTTTTTATTAAAGTACCTTTTTGATGTGACTTTATGATTTAAAAGTGAGTTTCACTTTATTATGTTTTTAAAGTGACTTTAAGTCATAAAGTGTACTTTTAAATATTTAGGGTGATGTGACTTTTCAAAAAGGAAAAATTTGTTGTAAAGTTCACTTAGGAGATTTAAGTGAGTGAAAAATTAGATCCCAGTCATAGATCTCTTGGCCAAGATCTAATCTCGACCGTTGAAGGTGAAAAGTCATGAGAATAACCCTAATAGGGTAAATAAAGTGCATGAGACTTCATTTGGAATATATCCAAAAGAGAGTTTTGGTGAGAAAAGAAAGAGGCACGATTTCCAAGAGGAGAGAGCTATTTCCTCCTGGGCGCAAATTTCAAGAGAGGTATTTTGGAGCAGTGGAGCTGAGATAGAAGAGAAGAAGGGCGCATTTTTCCAGATAAAGAGGGGCACGCACTTCCAGAATGACTGCTGAGTTAAATGCAGTTTGTACAGCACTGAAAGGGGCACACTTTTGAAGGTAGAAAGTGAGCACGCTTCCCAAGAAAAATCAGACATTGATACAGATCGTACAGCTGTTGTTGAAGGTGGCCGTACTGCTATAGAGTGGTGTCCATACTGTCATTTGTTGGCACAGTTACCGAGGTTGAAGATTTAGTGCTGAAACTGGAGTTATTGCTGCTGAAAGAGACTGTACAGTGTACCTTTACATGACAGCAGCATTGCTGAAGCAGTGGGTGTACTGAAATCACGGTAGCTTGTTGAGACAGAAGACAGAGAAGGCCGTGGACATTAGTTTTTACAGAAGAGCACTATTTTGAATGGTGCACTGTGGTACTTGTAAGTACTGTGTAATTAATGCTGAATATTTAGTGCTGTACATTTCCATGTAAAACTTTCTTCTGAAGCTCCACAATAAAATTACTCTCTTGCTGGTTTTCCCCAAAGTGTGGGGTTTTTCCAGGGTCTATTTTGACCAAAGTACTGTGTCTTAAAATGTGTGTTACAGTCTGCTGCTATTTATGTTTTTCCATTGCTAAATGTGCTTTATAAACAGTATATCAGCCTACAGGATAGTTCCATTGAATGGTTAATTAATGTGCTTGATTGTGGTTTACTGTTGAGGCCTGATATTGATGGTTTATGAAGTGTTTGACAAAATCTGTAAGTGAACAGAGGTCTGATTTTCAACAGTTTACACTTATTTGGGTGTTCAGATTTTTGTGCCCAGGTTTAAGTTTGAGATCGGATCTCCAGCCTTGAATCAACAAGATCAGATTAATAAGATAATTCTATTCGTATCCAACAAATGACCGCAAAAGTAGGTCAATTGACAGCTAAGTACAATGCTGTCAGTATAAAGCGGGAGCGCCAAGAGGGCTCCTATATCAACTCCAAAGGGATATGGTTCCCTAGCCCTTCTGGAGTGACAATGTACAATTTCAGCACCACTTTCAGGAGATTCAGTCCAAGATGGAGCTTCTGGACAGCATTATCAGGCCCACGGTTTTGTAAAAGAATGGTTGAGAAGGAAAGAGAGAATTCATGTTATATTGCTCCGCTGCATCATCCGATGCAAGGGTATTGTTCCCCAGCATACCATCCAGGCCGAGTCCTGTGTAGGTTTGTTGAGGTTACATGCCTATTACAGTGGATAGGCATCTTGATACAGGGGCTCCACCCCATTCAATACTCCCTGGATGTCCCTGGCGATCTGCAATAGTAATTCCTCTTTATTACTGTTTGACAGAAGATTTCTGCAAAATATGTAAGAAATATATTGAGAATAAATGATTTGATATATTTGATAACATGATTACAATGAGCCTCATTATGATATAATTATACACATTGACTGGTCACGAGGTAAAAAGGACAAAGCATTGTAAATAGGGTTCCCTCTAGCTGGAGCATGTTTCCATGGTGGCATCAACTTTGTCTTGTTTTAGGGGTTTTGACTTGATTCCTGCTTCAGTGTTGGCAAGGTTCCTTTGTATGGTTTGCATCATATCCTCAAATCTTTTGACCTGGTTGTTTAACGAAAAAACCTTTATGCTTCTTGGTAACATATTTCCCTTGCCTTCTATTGTTGTATGTTTACTGTAATTCATACTCCTTTTTTCATTAGTTGCAATTTACCTTTCTTAAAAGCCTAAGTTGCACTGAAGCGGATACGGAAACGGGGGGGGCGCAAACAGATACGGCAAATTTTCAAAAAGGGCCAATACGATACGGCGGGGAAACGGCATATATATATATATATATATATTCAATGTTTAAATTAGCATTCAATGTTCATCATTTATCATTGTCACCACAATCATCATAATTTTATCATTGTACAATGTACATTGTCATCATCAAAGACATCTCATCATAATAATATCATTGTACATCGTTAAACCCAATGCAACTTAGTAAAAGGCTACTATGATCAAATACCATCATACATCAAATATCATCAACTTAGTAGTACTATCAAATATCATCATACATTGAATTTTGAAAAGTTAAAACTTAAAAATAAAACTTAACTAACATCTGAACATCATCAATGATAAGAATGCATTGATACAATAATCATGATACTAATACTATGCAAAATTCATAATTCAATGTTCAATTAAGGCAACATACTATCATATTCATAATTCATTGATTCAATGTTCAATGTTCATAAGTTAAACTAAAAACATCATTGCAAAATGAAAATTTAAAATGCATAGAATGACATCATGTGATTCACATGTCATCAAAAAAATCCTCATCCATGTAACGAAGCTCAACATCATCATGCACATCCTCTCTAGAGATCGGAACATTGCTGCCATGCCCACTTGAAGATGCAATTGTTGGTGCCTCTTCATCAAACAAATTAAGATGACCCATGGCACTCAATGCCATATCCAAGTCGGCCAACTTTGGTTCTAGATCCCATAGTTTGGTGGGTCCTGATTTGTATTCTTCCTTTTGGTGGGGCAGAGGGCGAAGGTTGGAGTGAACATATACAAGTTCCTCAGCCTTCTTGGAGCCTAATCTATTTCGCTTCACTGAATGGATGAAGCCATATGTACTCCAGTTTCTCTCTGCCGATGAGGAGCTAGAAACCTGTGACAAGATCCTGATTGACAATTTTTGGATATTTGGGATTTCCCCACCATGGAAGTTCCACCAATCAATTGGTGTTAGTAAGGTCTCGTCCCGCATAGCCTCAATATCTGCACCCAAACCCTCAGATCCCACAAAATGAGAAAACTCACTATGAATCTAAACCCCAATATCGGGATCTAGAAATAGTTTTCTAAAAGCTTTTTTAAACCCAAGGGACACTTCTGGGTCCTTATTTGGTGCAGATCCGTTTGGATCACTCAACAACTCTGCGGAATAATATTTGGGATTTAATGCATAGGCCAAAAGGTGCAATGGGGTGGTCATCTTGTTCCATCTCTTGGTCAATATGTCTTTTACCTCATTGTAAAAAACTTCATCTAGGTCTTGCTCCTTGGCATTGACGACCTCCCTTATCTTTTCTATCATAGAATCAATGCCCTCATAAACCTCTCCCAGACTAGGTTTATCTGTGTCGAGCATCCGCAACAAATCCACAATAGGCTTAAAAAATGTCAAAAGATAGTCCACCCTATCCCACCATTCATCAGCAACAACCATCCTCTTTACTACTTGTGCTCTGTCAGTCTGGGATTGCCTCCATTGAGTCCAAAGGGAACTGCATACCATAAATTGTAAGGCTTCTTTCACTTGCATAAGCCTCCTCAAGACTATGATGTGAGAGGCAAAACGGGTCTCAGCAACCTGCAAGTGCCAAGATTTCATGATTTATCCAAAATAAAAATTGTGATAATTGATTAGAAATTGAATTTTACAGTCCTAAGAGGCTAAAATTTAAAATTTTAAATAGTAAAAAAATATCAAGTGAAGTTTTTGTACCTTAAGAAGCTCCAACTTTGCAAATTCCCGATAAATGGCTTAAGACATGTGATGGATTGTGATGAAGCTCTAAATTTCCTTGGCCTCTTCAAAAATTTGTTTGATCAACCCAATTTGGGTCCCCATCTTGCTCAACATGAGGTTCAATGAATGTACAGCACAAGGGGTCCAAAAGATGTGTTGATATTTGACTTCAACAATTAGGCACGCTGCTTTGCACACTTTTGCATTGTCCATTATCACTTGGACAACATTTTTTGGCCCCACAAATTCTATTGCTTCAATCAAAATATCAGCAATGAATTGTGCATCTTTTGCTCACCTTCACAATCAACTGCTTTCAAAAACATTGCCCCTTTAGGGCTTTGAGCAATCACATTGATCAATGGCCTATTCCTTTGGTCTTTCCATCCATTAGAAATGATGGAGACCCATGAAATGCACCATCAATTACGAATGGGGTTCTAGGCACCCTCCAAATGTACCTTTTCAGATGTCAAAAGTGTAGTGCGGACCTTCTCATAACCAGGGGGCTTGTACCCTTTTGGGGCTTCATTAACTGCTTTAATCATTGTTGTCCAATAAGGGGATCGAACTAGGTTAAATTGAAGGCCATTGGCATAAATACATTGCCCTATAGCTTCATCTGTTATGCCTCGAGCATCATTATTAAAGCTCTTTTCAAGAGGTCCCAAATTAGACCTCTTGGAAGGAGTGTTGATTTCACGAGGTAATGGAGGTCTTGATGAAGTTGCTCCCAATCTTGTTGGTACTTTGAATTGAGAGGCATGGCTTGACTCCATAACTTTAACATCAGCCTCCTCCTGTTCTTTCTTATATTTTGCCATCTTTTCCTTTCTCAAGCCCTTACCATATGTCCCATCTAGATTAGGCGTCCCGGTGCATATTCGAATACCAATGTTCTTCAATCCATTTAAGTGTGCTTTCACTCGGGTGTAAGATGCCTTGAATTCTTTTTGGCATTCACTACAAATCCATATCAATGACCCCCCTCCTTGGATCCTCCCCGCAACAATAACATATTTCCACAAAGGAGATTTTGGATCATTTTTTTTCCTTAGTGGCAGATTCAATTCCATGGCCCTCAACATTCACAAATTGAGATGCAAAATCAGCCATGATGAATGATCAAAATAGTGGCTATAGCAGTAGCCTGTGATACAAAGAACAATTTTAAGAAATTAAAATACAAACAAAAATGTAATAACATTAACAATTAAATTTTAAATTTTAAAAGTTAAAATTATTTAAAATATAAAATGAGAGATTCAAAGAAAAAAAAATTTAGTTATTAACAAAATTGGTACAAAAATGAAATAGTATTAACTTTTAAGTTATTAAGTTATTAACAAATAAGTTAATATTATAACAATTAAATTTAAAAAGATAAAGCTTAAACTTTAAAGTTTAAAGTCTTCAAAGTTAAAATTATTAAAAAATTAGTAGCATGAGATACAAAGAAACTTAGAAAAAAAAATACAAACAAAAATTAAATATTAAATAACATTAACAATTAAATTTAAAAAATTAAAAACAAAAGTGAAATTTCAAATAACATTATAACATTAGCAAATTGAAATAAGATAATAATAAATATTATAACATGGATTAAATTTAAAAAATTAAAACTTCAAAGTTGAAATTTAAATATGAAGTGAGCGAATGATTCACGTTGCAGAAAACATAAAAGTATCAAAATTGAAATGGCAGCGAGACCCCGTGGACTATGAAACCTTCTCGCTTCAACCGAATCGAAAGCCAAAAATCCACGGAAAGATAAACAATGAACATACCTGGAAGAAGCATTCCACTAAAAACCTCCTGCGAACCTGGCGTTGCACGAAGTGTAGAGAATCGAGATGCACAAACTGTAGAGATGGGACGGACAACTGCTGCTGCAAATGAAAAACCAAACTGGATTGTTGTTGCAAATGAAAAACAAAACTGAACTCCTGCTGCAAATGAAAAACGAAACCGGACGATTGCTGCTGCAAATGAAAAACAAACTGCTACCCAACGACTACAGTCTACGAATCCACAAGCGTTGTTGACGATTGTGCTTTGCAATGGATGCCAACGATTAAATTTATAGGAATAGAATCATTCAATAAACGCTTGAAACGCATGGTTAGTAATCGGCTCTCTAGGTTACCGCCGAAACACCCGAAATTAGGAAAAAAAATGCCAAAACGTATCCGGATTTTATGGATCCACGTCGACTTCAGCCGGATCCGTTTCGATTTTTGTTGAGCCATATCTGCATCTGCCTGATCCGTTTATGATTTAGGATGAAACGTATTGCTTTGTGACTGATCTATTTCAACATTTCTTGATACGTTTCACAGTTGTTTCCCATCAGTTTCTGTTACAGAAACGGTGAACGACGTTTCAGCAAGGTTAGAGGGACGTTTCAGGTAACTTAGCTAAAAGCAGAACCATATAATTTATAACCCTGACCTTGCAAGTTAAACTCCATGAACCATTCACCTTACAAGTTAAACACCATGAACCATTCTTCAAGGTTGGTGGCACCCAACTACATCAGCCATTAAGCACCTAGCACCATATCCATTACTTCGAGTGGTAAAGCATAGAGTCCTGTTTCTAGTTTTGATTCTTGTATTTGAACTAAGACTCTATGACATCTTGCTACTTTCTTGCCCTTTTCTACATCAATGACCACAACGGTGAGGTCCTTGATGAGGTACACAAAAGCGTTTAGTTGTTTAGCAACAATGATGTCTATACAGTTACGAGTACTGTCTGAATCTAGGAGTACCATTACATTTCTATCTTTTATGACTCCATTAAACTTCGAGGTCTTAAATTGTGATTTCCTTGTCATGGTTGCTAGTGGAAGTTCCAGTTTACTTTCTTTATTTCTTGGACCCTAGATCTTATAATTCTTTTTAAGATGTGGTAGAATGCATTTTAATTGGTTGTTGTATTTGGTCTTTTGTATTAATTGTTTCTATTTGAAGCATGTCTTTTACATTTGTATTTTGATGGGCGTGTGAAATTTGAGCTAATGATATTTTTGGTGGTGCTTCATTTTCAATCATCGATATTTCGATTTTAACTCTATTGGGTTTAACTTGTTCTACCCTCATCTCTTTCAGTTGAGAATTTGAGGGATTTTTACCCACAAATTGGCCACATATGACTCTGATACCAAATTTAATAGACAATTCTTGTGTATTATTGTTTGACAAAAGATTTCTACAAAAAATATTAGAATATATAATGAAAATAAATGATTGATAAGATAATAAGATCAACAATGAGACTCGTGACTGTATGCTTAGATGCATTGATTGGTCACGAGGTGAAGAGGAATGTTCCCTTTGACCTTTCATTAGACTAATTATATTATTAGTAGTCACAGTATTATGTTTATGACACCATCTCTTGCCAAACAAGCAAGAGTAGAATAGGATCATTAGCGAAGACATTTACAAATAGTACATTCAAGTCACTTAGGTGGAGCCACCCCATCGGCTCAAGACCAAGATGGCCTTCTATACAAAGCATTTTATGGAGATGAGAGAAGGTCTTGTTATCAAAACCAACCTATACTCTCTGCCACTTGATGCGGACCAATTTTGAGTTGGTTCTCATTTTGGCTTCAGGTGGAAACCAATCATCATATTTCATTAGTGGACATAACTCATCACCTTTGCCACCTATTGGAGATAGAGACAGCGGAACATCTCATTTTCACTACCTTTTTAGGGAGACCCAAAACTCCCTCTTAATCTTCTTCAAATACCTGGACCAGTAGTTCTTGCCTTTCTTTATACATGAGGGATTCTTCCAAGTTTGAAAGTCTATGCTCAGACCATCCATACCACCAAACAATACCAAGATGATCACTTCCTCCTTTACCATGCTCACATATAGAGGAACTAACCAGCAAGCATAATTGTTCCACAACCTAAGTTTCCAAATCATTGACACCTCCAGGATACCCCCAACCTCCACCAAGGAGATAAAAAGAGATACTTTTATTAATGTCCAACAAATGACAACTAAAGTAGGTAAAAGTGACGATGTCACGGTTGGGTACAATGATGTCAATAGAAAGTAGGAGCACTAAAGTGGCTTCTATTAGAAATAGAATACATGAAGCAAAAAGCAAGAGTGTGGATCTAATCTAAACCATGTGGAAGCACTCTCCAGGCTCTAGGGCGAGAGGACCTATTATCACACAACTTGTAGTTGCCCCACAAATGGTATCTTATTCAGAACAGTAGAGGAGACGGGCAACTAAAGAGGTGAACTACAATGTCCCAACCCCCAGACACAGATTGGTTGTCACGCCGGTTAGGACACCCTTCGCTTTATGCCACTCATGAACCAAGTGACAAAGGGGGAGACCCTGATCTAACCTAGAAGGAAAGACCTAAAGTTAACAAACCAGATGAAACTATAGCAACAGAGTACGAAAGGTGAGTAGCTAGAGAAACCCTGGATCTAAAGAAGATAGCCACTGATAAGGATTTTTTGCACTATAAGAGTTTAGATATTAAAATTGTAACCCAAAATGTTTATGTTCATTGACCGTATAATTATTATGTAGATCTAGGTAGTAAGTGCTAGTTCAAATGATCAAATTCACTACCCTAGGGAGATTGATGATGGAGAATACGAGTACGACCAGAGTGATGAATTGAGGAACAATTAAGGTAAGCTAACATTTGATTAAGATGGCTTGAAGATGGATTTGACAGTATCTAAAAGCACAAGCCAAAAGATGGATCATAAAGCAGAAAAATTAGTTGAAAACCCTAGGAAGGTGATTTGCCTAAAGATAAATACTTTAACCATAGGGAAGATGGAGTCCACAATGATAATGTCTTGGTAAAACCCACTTAGCTCTAGGGGAGAGTGAAATAACCCAGAAATATTTCACCAAAAATCCTAACAAAATGACCCAGAGAATTTTTTGAAGGTTTTATATAGAGTTTTACTTATATGTCGGGTGGATTGGAAATTACAACTACAGAAATACTAACAGAAATACCTGGAAATCTTGTAGATGCCAAGTGCAATGACACTTTACCCCTGTTTAACGCAATTCCAAGTGAATTTGATGAAGTTCCAAGCCAAATCGATTTGCCTAGGTTAAGCTAGTGCGCCCCTCTTCCTGCAAGAGCAACCTACGTCAAGTTAGACTTGATCCACGGAAAACAAAACTACAAATGCAAGATGAATCAAGAAGCATAACCAATGATCAGAGAGACAATAGAAAACGACCTTGATTGCAAGCATTTTCAGATGGAGAGAGCTGGATCTCTCACAAAAATGCCCCAAGAGAAAGACGCCCTCCTACCGACAACATGGCCCTCACAAAAATATATTTGGAACAAGCATAAATTAACTGGAACACCTTCGGAAATAATTTTGCAATCATGCACAAGAACAAAGTATGACAGAAAACACAAAATTTCTCTGAAAATACTTTCTCTATTCCAATAGCCAAGAGCCAAATTTCCCAATGGGATACAATGGGGGATCACATCACTTAAATAGATTGAGAGTGTGTCCATTTCTCAACTAAATTTCATCTTACGGTTGAGATTATAACATCATTAACAATGGAAATCCTATAAAATTGATTTACATACATGGACCAAGATGACCGAATAAAGAGGGGCACACTTTTGCCCAAGGACGCCTCGTTAAGGCGAAATACATCATAATGGTAAGATATAACATGATAATACATCAAGGGGGTCATCTTATGGGTTCAATTCACCCTAGTCCCCAATACAACATCATAACATAAAGTATATCAATGAAATACATCAAATGACTAAGGTGAGGGGCACCCCATGGGAAACATCCTCCCTTGGAGAGCCAAATAAATAATCTAGACCATGAAATTGGATAAAACTGGTGCAAAGATATTCGGAGAGCCATAATAAATCATTTGGAAGCATTTCCTTGCCATTTCCTTGACCACACAAGCCAAATCGATTTCTTCAATGATTTTCCTAGTTCATTTTGTAGTGGTACATCCTCTGAAAATAATAAATATCATCATAACTTCCTTCAGGCAAAGAACTGGGGCACACTGACTGTAGAGAAGTGTCCAGAGACATAGTAGAATGGTACAAGTGACTACTCATACCCTTTGAGACGTTGTGGCGCCCAAGGAGACCCATATTGATCTGCAATCTATAATAAAAAATGTGATATGAGCATAATAAAGTAATAATAATCATTGATCATGAAAACAAGGGCCAAATTCTGAAAACTGAAACTACAATATTGGTCCTGGGCATGTCTAGATCAATTATAAGCACTGTCAATTTTTGTAGTCACTGCCTTGGGAACCGTGTTTGACTTGGTCAAAGTACCCAAACTGAATGTGAGATACTGAAAATAATTGAGCCTGCATGCATTCATGCATTGAACTGCTCCAAGATGTATATTAAAACCCAACTCAAATTATGCTAATTAGAATCATGGTGACAATAGTAATAATAATAATAATAATAAAATATACATGTGTCTTCAAACAGTCTTTGAATCTTTTGGAAGTCCCTTGCATATGCCATACTTACAAAGTTTAACCAATTTGCTAATGATGGGTGAAGGTGGAAAACAAGGCTAAGGAAAAAGGGGAATGACTTCTAATTGACTTTAACCATGTGATCTCTCTGAATGATGACAAATGCACACAACCACAGTGGCATATGCATGACTAAAAACAATAGGAAATGGTGGTGTCTTACAAGTGGATGAGTTAATCTGAAAAGAATCCAATCAACTTTAACATGATGTCTACGGCTCACATCCAAGCTAGCAATCAAGCTTCGTGAGGATCTTTTCTAGGACCCTTGCATTGAGTACACGAGAAACTGTAGTGAAGAGATCCTAGGGGATAGTTAGAATTAACTGTCCCTTACTCCATCTCACCTCAAGACCCGCAAGCTCAATGAGGAATTAATCATTACATTTAACATAACATGGTCAGCGGTCTTTAGATTTAGCATTTATTTATCCACTGCTTTATTTAGGCCTTTCACAATTTCATTTCATAGCCCTTTTTGAGTTGTGTCTAAAGACACAGTTTGCAACTTTATTTGAGGGCTTTCATTTCATAGTATATAGCATATAAGTTATAACACATAATGCATGTAATGATGGTAGACATATTGCTTCAAGTTTTAACTGACACTCTTCAAGAAACTAGGGAGGAATATCCACAATCAAGACCAAAGATTGGAGGAAACCAACCAGAGAGGTCAAAGCTTCAAAATCCAACTCACTTAAGCTTAAGAACCAACACCAATGGGTTCTCTTGGCCCAGAAGGATCAAGGCATCGGCAAGCTTTGTTGCACAACTCAAAGCCGAGACACAAAACAACATGGGATCCATCATGCATAAGGGTCAAAGTGGGGAAGATGATCTTCAAACTCATAGGTCTCAATCAATCATAAATAATGGGAAACATCAATCATGGATGAAACTGGATGGATGAGGACAAGTGATACATGGAACCAACATAGCACTAAAGTTTAAAAGTTGTGTAAAGCATGGCATAAGCAATTTTTTTCAACATCATATTCTCTAATCATTCTCAACACAAGTTAATTATCAGTGGAACATATAATAAAAGCATAGGTCACCATAATCATCATAGCATAACAAGTCAAAGGTGTTAGTATACATCAAAGAGCAAAATCCTACCAAGAAGTAATATATACCTAATCTCACCATAAAACATGTCTCTACTTGATACGCCCATCTGTGAACGATGTACCATCTATGTTGCTCCGCTCGGATGAACTAAGTCACCACTGAAGTCATCTCAAAGGACGAGGAGATCTCAGTCTTAGCAAGGAAATACTATGCATCTGCGACTGAATAAGGCTTTAAATGGGTCATGCTGTAACGATGATCCATGTTGTATCCCCATCAATATGTTTGGTTGAGAGGAAAAGAGAAAATTTGTATGTTGCATGATAGTAGCCCAGCTACAACATATCTGTGATAATTGGACCCTAAGGAAGAAGAAAGATGGATGAGAGATGTTCAAAATCAGCAAATCTAGGATCAGGGAAAATAAGCAAACAGCAATGGAGCGTGCGTCTCACAATCTGTTGGATCTATCTCTCCTAGCATTCGAGGCCAAGTGGAGGAAGCTCAAGATAGAGGATCGTATAGAGGAAGCGTCAGAAACATAATTGTACAATGTATTGTATTGTTGACTAGAGGAGGAGGCTTGTCGATGGCAATTGGACGATCTCTGATGATTGCTTATGTAAGACCTAAATTGGTCATGCTGTTGAGGTCTTTGTGAAGTGTGGACTGTTGAAGATTGTGTAACTTCGGAAGATATTCTTATTGTACTTTTATTGTATTATCGTTATACCTCCTTCGAAGGATGATATTGATGTATTTGGTCATGTAAAATTCTTCAAAGAATCAATGTAAACCTTCCATTGTAAGTCGAGTCAATAGAACCCAAAAGAAATATTATATAAATGTTAATTTGTTGTAATATCCCCAAAAATTGAAAATTAAAAAAAAAATAATAGGCTAGTAAAAACTGCCTAGGTTGGACATTATTGAAGCTTGCGGAATATAACGTACACTAAATGTACCACTGTTTGGTCGTAAGCGGTTATTATGTTCTATCATCTTACTTTCAATTATGATGGTTACTGTGTTTTACTTAAAATGTCATAAGGCTGATTACTACATTATTCTTATGGTTATACATTGTTGTGTATGTGTAGCTACTTGATTCTATACTTCGTTCATTTCTACATAGTTTTACTTGTTATTTACATGGTTCTAACTTATCTTTGTTTTTGGAACTAAAGTGGGTGGAGTGGCGGGACTTGTTCTCCCATGTGACTATCTAAGAGGTAAAGTGTCTACTTGTCTAGCGACCTTACTTAGTTCAGTTTGAACTAAGGCACTCTTACGTGTAGGTGTACTAGACTCACCGTTAGTGATACCTACTTATCGTTATTATTGCTTCGTACATACTTGGTTTAGTGACAAGGTAATTACCACAATTTTTGTTTAGCGACAAGGTAATTACCACAATTATTTCTTTTAAGACTTGGAATGATTATCTAAGTGACGCCTATTGTTCATTATGAGTTGCTAATCAATTGTTCATATTTTAACCTAGATGTATTTCATGTTTATTTAACATATCTTTCATTATGTGTTTGACAAGTTCACAAAACGTTTGTTAAAGACCAAATCTTGGCTTTATGTAAACAATGTTTACCATGGCATAATTCATATGCCATGGTCTTAAGCTTGTTTCCTAAGGAGGAAGATAAGCCAAGTTTTAAAGGCTTAGCGCCTAAAGTACCTAATGCATACAATGCCTTATGCCCTGCATTAAGCTTTGGGATAGCAAAATATATGACACGGTCTAAACATTCACGTTGGGGTTTTAACACTATGCAAAATAGAAAAAGGTGGCAACGATAATGTGTCGTGTACAAACTATAGAGATGTGGGTTTTGGCATTGATAGTGGACACCAGCTGGTGCCATTAATGTGTATTGGAATTTGTGGCAGCCCCAACATAGGGTTTGGCTCCACGATGATTTGTCATTTCGCTTTGGTTGTTGGTTGTTTGGTCTCGGCTCTGCGCAAAGGTGTGAAGGCGACCTCCAGGGCTTCAAAGGTATGGTAACGTTTGGCTTCAAAGCGTTTGATGTTTGCTTTGTGGCTCACTCAGCTTTCATACTTCTCATGATTCGTAGTGTTTCGTGGTTGCAGGTGGCAGGGCTGGCATTAAGATGTGGGATTCGTAGCATGACTGCGACCCGTGGGTTGGCATTACCATTAAGGTAAGCCTGCTAACAAAATAGTGCTCGCCACCTCTTGGCTTAAAAACTGGGTTGTAGCTTGTTGTAGTTGGAGTTTAAGATATGGGGTCTCGATTTGCCTTTGGCCTGGGTTTACAGAGATTGGGTTTGTAATTGATGGTGTTGTTAACAACGATGGGGCATTGGGACTTTTAACAGGCTCTGCGTGTCTTTACTTTGTGTAAATCGTATTTGATTTAAGACTTAAGCCTGGGTTGCACCATTGCTTGCAATGGTGCTACGGCCCTTGGCACGACTGTGTAAATTTTGTTAATGTAATAAAATGTGGTGATTGTGAAATATATGTTGCGTTTATGTTTTGCAATGGTTATTAACTGGACTGTGTAAATAGATTTATGCTGCGTTATTGTTTGTTGAACGTGGGTTTCATATGACGTTTGCCTTCGTAGTTGGATTGTGTAAAATTGCTTCCATTATTAGCTTAGTTATGTTAATTAGTAAAGTGGAATGCGTATGGCCTACGCATGTCGTGGATGGCATAGGCACTTGTCATGGAAGCTGCGAAATCGTACACTGTTTAGATTTTACCTTATGGTTTTTATTTAGTGCAATGTGGAAAGCAAAGGAGTCGTGGATGCAAACCCTTGTAGGCTTTCGTTGTTGTAGGTGGATTCGTTGACAGTGCAAGATTGTTATTTATATTATTGTGAAGTTTATTTATAAGTCGTGGCTTATGTAAATGTTGCGCATAGATTAGTAAAGGTCTACGACCTCTATGTAATGATTTTCGTTTTGATTTAAAGCCTGGGTGTGGAAGGCTGATGAGGTTCTCACGACTTTGTTGTAGCAAATTTATTTTAATGTGTACAACACGCATACACTCTATGTATAGCGTGGCCTTGATAAATGTAGAACGACTCTACAGGAGTCGAAACCTGGTCGTTGTTGATGCAATGAGTTGTAATAAATGGGTGGTTGCGATTTGGGGCTTAGGTGCCCACAGGATTCGATTCCTGCCCTCTCTTGTATATTTACTTGGACTGTGTGTAAGTCTATGATGGGGTTTATAATTTGGTTCCTGTGTATTAATGTTTGCCATAGATTTTAATACTAAGGCATCGTAGATTATGTAAGCGAAAATGGCAAAGGTCATCTACAGGATTCGTTCCTGCGACCTTAATGTAATTACATGTTTTTAATTGTTTATATTGTAATGCTTTTGGTTTAATTATTATACGATGGTTGTGAGCAATATTAGATGGGACTATTTGATTTATGGCATACGATTTGATTATGTAGATTTATAATATTAGGGCTGTGGATTTTAATTTGGAAAAGGAAGTTGATTTTAAACCAATGAATCGTCACGATACTTACTATGTTTATTTGCGTATGATGATGTTATTTTAATGGAAATGATTTAGTAGTTAGCGTGTATTTAAATATGCAGACATTGAAAGGTCTTTGCTGGTTTTTATCTTGGATTTAATATGGAATGTTTATAATTTGTGCTTTAGATATGATTATTGTATTGGTAGATTAGATTTGTATTTCTATTTTATATCTGTTAATATATATATATATATATATATATATATTAGTTTAGCTATAGATAATAGATTAGGTTAACTAGGTTGTAAGCTTATACTTATATAAACAAAATCTTACTCATGAACTAGTCTACTTAAATTTAAAGCATGCCTCTACTAACAAATGGAATATGTCAGTAGAGTATAAAGGCCAAAAGACAGATAGGTAACAAATCAGAAATAAAACCTAGTCTGTAATTATCACAGTTCCAACAGTAAAAATAATACAGGAATTAAAACTAGGGTGCAAAACCCTTGATGAACATTTATAAATGAATTAAAATTGCAAAAGTAAATTAAATGAATAAACCTTGGATAAATCTATGTAAGAAGTAAAGTACAGTCTAGGGTTATAATTTAAAATGTAAACCCTAGAAGATTTAACCAGAGAACCAAACACATAGGGTCAGGAAATGTAATGTAAACATTTACCTAACATAGCCAACACTGATTCTAGAAAAATGGAACAGGCAGTCTAAGGCTTCATACATGTAAATTTGAGGCTCCTTTAATGGCTAAACCTGCACACTCAAACAACCAGCATTAACAATTCATAGGCAGATCTGACCTCTGTATTAGATGACCGAATCACTTGGGAACTACCACGTTCCACGCAACCATGACCCTAAACCGTTCCTGGTTTCAATCTAGATCCCCCCGAGCTGGACTCCAACATGCAAGTAGCTTAGAGCTCCTAAGGGAGGGTTTCCTATCTGGTATATCAAGTCTGGATCAGTTTTCTTTCTTTTCCTTCCAGGAAAATATGTTCTCCAAGAATTATCTTGAGAGTAGAACAGGCAAAAATAATGACTCCTCTAATGATAGATCAGAACCCCAAGCCTTTCCTTGGTTTGAGACTTTATAGATAGACTTTTCAGTCAAAAGGACAGTTAAATCAAGAAACCTTGATTTCTTGATTTAACCATTTTTAATTAATTTGGGTAATTTTTAATATTTTAACTTAGGAACTTTCAACTAGTTCATAATTAGACTTTTGTAGGTATTGTACTATTTATTATCTTTTAATAATAAATAATAGTGGATGGAGCTTTCCTTTCTTTCTTTCATCATTAATATCATTACTATATTTATTCTTTATACATACCATGTATAAAATACATAATAATATAACATTTGTCTTTGGGCATCATATACCATGATCCTTAGACTTAATGACACTTCTTCCTTAAGGTCAAATAGGTAGATGGTTAGGTATACTAGGCTAAGCAACTCTAAACATCCTTGCATGTTGGATTTCCCTCGTATAACATGGTAGTTCTTCAATACTTGATGAGAATACAAAAATTTGAAATTTCATTTAATCACTTATAAATAACTCTGATGAGATCAATACTTTTCTCGAGTCGTTTTCACTCGGGAATTATTAAATTCTTTTCAGTAACCCCCAGCGCTTACCAGAGCCCAACGCTTAAAAAGGGAGTTACAAACTTAGTGCAATTCCAAAGCTCTTCGCTCAACACTAATGCTAGAATGTACTTGTACAATACACCTAGGGATACAATGGCCAAAGATCCGATGCTCCAGAACTTATGCTCAACACAAATATAATTACTCATGTGCTCCAGAGCTCCTCGCTCAACACAACATCAATTACTCATGTACTCCAGAATTCTTCGCTCAACACAAACATCTCATCAATCATGTGCTTCAGGGTCCACGCCCAACACAAACAAGCATATATATATCATCAACAATTGGCTTACGCCCAATATATAAAACAAATCATCATGTTCATATGCAGTGAGGTCTTCGACCCAATATATCAAAATAAAATATCAAGATAACATCATAATCAATAGGCTCATGCCTATAAGTGTTAGGTCCAAAATTCGGGATATTACATTTGTGTCTCGCTAGAGAAGTAAGTCCAGTGAGGATAAAAGGTCACTCACACGTTGAGTATAAATAAAGGAGAAACTCCTCTCATTTGGACACATAAGTTTGCTCAAGCAAGTGGGCAAGAGAGAGAAGAAGAAGTTTGTTAGGAAGAAGAAGAAGTTGCTCTTATCTTTTGGGATCATCTTATCTTGGTTTGGCATTGTACTTGTAGCTTGAATCTATATTGAAGAAGTTGTTGGGTTTTCTCCCTTGTGGTTTCCAAGAGAAAAAATCTTTGTGTCTATTGTGTTGTTGTGCTTGTCTTTCTTTCAGTGATCCTATTGCAGATGGTTATTGTGATATAATGCAAAATGTTTGAAAATCTAATATAACCATTGTTAAAGTATAAAATTCTAACAAAGTATCAGAGCCATCCTGAAAGAAATCATTGTGCATACGTAACTAGCAAAAGTTAGAAACTAGGGTTTCCTATTTTGAGCACTTCCCTCCACAGATCAACTTGAAAAGGAGGTCCAATCAACTCGCCCTAAGAGGGCACATCTTCCTGTGGAGGCAGATTCCAATTCCATGGATTTTTAATTTTTGCACTAACATTGCTAGAGAGAAAACTAAGGCATCATATTTTCTGCACTATTGTCCACTGATCCGGAAGAAGAAGACCATTGCTAAACTCGCCTTGAGGAGGCGCATCTCTCTCTCTCTCCAATCAAATTTAAAAGATTCAAAAGTTGGAAAATTAAGGTTTCTTTGTCAACCCCTCGGTTAACTAGGAAGTAGTTTTCCATAAGACATTTGGTTGGAGCACTCTTATTGTTAAGCACTATTATCTCTATTTCCATTTGAGGTTCTCATTTTATCAAGATGACAAATAATACCAAGCTTGCGGACTAGCTTGAAGGAGCTGAGAACTTCTGGGCATGGAACAAAGTGCTTCTCATACTAGAAGAACATGACTTGGAAAACTATGTCAAAGGAGAAGTTGCAGAGCCAGAGGGAGATGAAGACAAAGCTAAGCACACGAAGAATATAGTCAAGGCCAAGAGGATCATTGTTGACTCCATCAAGGATCACTTAATCCCACATGTTTCCTCCTTGAAGACTCTGTTACGCTGCACCTGTACCAACACACCTTCAAATGTTTGCCGAAAGAGAGAGGTCCCATTTCTCTAAGCCTAAATGGGTGTTATCAGTTTCATCTCTATGGGATGGTTATGGCCTGACCCTTTGGTTGTCTTTAGGAGTACTATGGCTTAGAGGCATTGTTGACTGCCTTTTGTTGGGGTTTGTAACCTTGGGTTGGTGTCTAGGGCTCCTAGGGGCATATAACTGGGTCACATGACC